>JTDE01021327.1:36724-50399 GCA_014338405.1 Paragonimus skrjabini miyazakii | reverse complement strand
CCTTTCGCTTCGGTCGCTGTGACAGGCTAATCCGTTTCAGATGCCGCCAACCACCATACGGAAAACGGCTCACGAACTTACAACTTGTCGCGGTGATTTGACAGACGACCTGAACACGATACAGCTTGCGGAAACTAGCTTATTCAGCTATGGATGATAGAGATTGTGTAACTAACTGTGACGCTCCCGACAACGGGAGGGTAGTTGGAACGTAACAAAGCATCAGGTCTTCTTTTTTTTGCTCGTTTTAAAGATAGTGGTCAGCAATTATTTTCTGAACTGACTACACTCCTCCTTTCTATATGGGAGGCTGAAGAGGTGTCTCATGACTGATGCTTATCCATAGTCATCGCTATTTACAAAGTGGGTGTCAGGACACCACGTGAGAACCACAGTGGTACAAGCCTTGTCTCTGTCACCTCCGAAGTATTCGCAGATCTCATAGAGCAGTAATTTCTATAACACAGATAACAGAAGAATAAGCGAGTTCCTGACCTAACTGCGGGTGTGTCGGCCACATCTCTACTACAGGACAGACAATAGAGCATCGGCACTCTTATTCTCACCCAGCGGTTTGGATCTTAAGGCTGTTTTTTACTTATACGTTCGACATACTCTTTGAGGAGGTCTATCACAGACTAGTCTCGGTGAATAATGGTGATTTATTACAGTCGTTGTATGCCCACTTTGAGTTTGAATTTATGGGCGGCATTTTCTGGCGTTCTCCAGTTCATGTAGTGTTTGACGAGGGCGTCCGATCTGCCTATTCCTTTTCAGCTGTATGATGGAAGGAGCATTCGGAGTTTCCTATGATCTCGGAGTGGAAGTTCTGCCAGGTAGTAAGCTGACAGATATTGAGTGTGTGGATGACATCTCTTTACCTAGTTATTCTGCCGAATACATGCAGATAATATTGAACGGACTATATGTTATGCACTTTGGCCTTCAAATTATAAGTTTTATACAGGATTGTGTTCACCGTGACCATATTTTTATTGTTGCAAACAGGCTGCTTAAAACTGTCGATCGCTTCACCTACCTGGGTAGTTTCTTCTTCTCAGCTTCTACTCTCACTGACGAGGTATCCATACGGATAGGAAATTTTTGCCAGGTAGTAGGCTAACAGATATTTTGCCGAGAACAAGTTGCACGGATTAAGTGTTAGGGTAGCGTTCTCTGTAGAATCTGAAGACATATCCGCCTGAACGCACCTCATGTGGCTAACACGAGGTATCCATCTACAAGCGGACGACAACACTTTGAAGACCGGGTGGAGGATAACCTCACAAACCCCACACAGATCTGCCCATGTAAGATAATAATTGGAAACTGTGAACACGCAAAAAAAGTGGAACCGCCAGTGTCAAATATACGTGTAGTGAAACAGAAGAAGACTAATGTGTACACTAATTAGACTGCACGATATATGCTGTGTTCTGATAGTCGCCTACGTTTAAATTATCTGAGTCCACGACACAAAACAAGAGTCAAGCCTTATGCTCCGGACATACACGCTGATCAGTTAGAATGTGTGAAAAATTGATAATCGCGTGCGCCAGACATCCCGGTCATTGTCTGACGATGATGTATGGATGAATTGTGTGAACGATCGTTCATGTCGTGACTACAGATCATAGTAAAAAGCCAGGTGATTATCAAAATGCACAGCAGACAACACAAAACGAAGAAACAACCGGGTGACAAAGTACGAACCCGCACGCTGTTCTGACTTTGAGGCTTTTGGATCCCTACTCGCTGCTACAGGACGGGCGAATTTGCCAGCAAATTCAGACTCGGTACCCAGGAAATCTGGCATTAAAAAGTCGAACAATGACCAAAGTTCACAGACACGATTTTGAATTGGAGTGCCAGTAAGAATTAGGCGATGCTGGGCGCATAACTGTTTCAATGCACGCGAGACCTGAAGAAAATGAAAACGATGGAAGTGGCCAATAAACAGTTACGAAGAAACCCTCGACTACTGCAAACACAGTAAACGCAATTGCACAACCAGTGTAATTATCAAAAAGGTCACGGAATAACAGCTACCGCCAGTAGAATATGATGGTCACGTTGTAAAATGTTAGTCATTTTGAGCAAACGTTGTATGTCAAACCAATATACTGTGTTGCGTACCTTGGGAGATAAATACTAAACATTTGTAAGGCGGATTTACCAGTAAAAAAGTGCTTTTATTTTTGAGCCGTCCTGTGCAGAGAAACCGACAGTAATTAAAATACCCTATGCAAAGGATAAAATGGACTACAATCCACACGGTCATGTACATTATAGATGTAGTGTTTCGTGTCGAACAGTTTAGTTCTGTTTACGATTCCGTGATACAATATCTGTGGGTTTATTCTTATGAGTATTGAAGCTGCAGCCTGAAGAACGTCGTACGATTGAGTTTCAACTATTGTAGATATCCGACATACTTTCTTCCAATCACCTGTGTACACTTATTCTATTGGTACATATACGCACAGGTTGACAAGGAGTCTAGGAAACATATTGAAATTTATTTATTCAGGTCTACACGAATCGTGCGAAGTGGACAAATGATGACTTGGTGTGGATAAATGAAAATAGTTGCCAGTGCGTCAGTTACATTACTTCACCTCTGTCGCATTAAGCATCTCAGGTCTCATGTCATTTGTAACTAGGACCTTTAATGGAGATGGTGACTCGTCAGCTGCACTAGCATAAAAGTTGCCCCCATTTCGTGAAGTGTTCTGTGTAATGAAAGTGAAGCGTAAATTTGGACAGTAGTATAAGACTTTATTGCCGATACCGTCTTATTTTTTGATATCCCGTGGTCCCATTACTGTTCAGTGTTTGCGCTTGCGTTTAGGATTTTTTATAATGTCGGTCCCATCCACCCTGTTCTTTTTGTCCAGACTATGGTTATGATTGAATGGGTGTTGCACATCAGTGTCAGCTGCTAGGGTAGCTATTGAATCACCGTACAATGCACCAAATGGACATGGAGACTTTCTTCATGAAGCATAAGACAAGCATATCTAGAGTAAGAAATGAACTAATTACAACAATGATGCCTAACCGTGTATAAACGTAAATTTTGACGCCATTTATTCAACCTCCTCAGAATGAAATGTATCTTGCTCTGCTAGATACTTGTAAACGTAGACAAGCGCTCCAAACTGTTTATGTTGAAGGACTATTACTGTTCCCGATATTTTTTTTAAGGAACTGATGTTTATGATGTGCTAATCCTTGCGGTCCTTTTTATGATTAATTGGTTTATTTGCTGAAAATATAATTCACGTTGACATGGGCGATTTGAAAGGTCACAGTGGATTCTCCTGTTTGAAGAACGCAACATTCGTCTTGTAAGATGAATGCTTAACACCATTTCGTTCGTTCTTTTCAGTTACATACGCGAAATGATGTATAAACATTTGGACTTGTGGGAGCCTACGAGCAAAATACTTGAAGTGATCAGTTATCTTTAGATCATATTGTAACGAAAAGGCGTCAAATAAAGCACAATCTTTATTGTCCAACTCGCTGGTTGCCATGCCACGCGCGCGCTCGCGTTTATGAGTCAAAATTCCAGTCCATAACACCCACGGTTTCCGTTCACGCGTCGTGTGCACTTCTGCCCAGTTCATATCTGTGATCAACGCCCTCCGTCGGGGGGTTTTCCGTCTGCCACTCTTCGCCCGTTGGTCCGATCTCGTTGAGCGATGGCTCGCCAGTCGCTCGTGTTGTCTTCCACCTATTCATCGTGAGCTTTGACCGTATTCCGCGATCGTGTCAAGATATTCCCCCCGAGTGTTGGAATAATCACGCCTCCGATCTGGTCGTCCATCCTGTTTTGCCTGCCATGTCTCACTCGTTGGTCCGATCCAACTGAGCGGTGACTAATCCGGTTGCCCACGTCGTCCTCGATCCGCTCGCTGCGGTTTTTCGGGCGTACCTCCCTCGCATTGAGGTATTCTGCCGAGTGTTGGAATACTCGCATCCCCGGTTTGATAATCCACCGCAACATGACCTATTGATATTTGATCACTTCAAGTATTTTGTCCGTAGGCGCTCCCACAAGTCCAAATTTTTCTACATCATTTCGCGTATGTAACTGATAAAAGCGAACGGAATGGTGCTTCAGCATTCATCTTACATGACGATCGTTGTGTCCGTCGAATTTATTCAGGGACAGCATTGTTCTAGATTGTCACATTGCTTGAACGTGTATCTTTCCTGTTATCGAAGAAACAAACCTGTCATTTCTCAATTCCCCTTGATATTATTTCCACATTTATTTTTTAAACAACGTGGAGTGTCTGTTAGTAATTAAGTTATCTCCTAAACCTTGATTTGTTTTATGTACCTCCACGTTTGAGCGCTTCACAGAAAATTGATATGTATTCATACTTTACTTTCTTTCATGGCTTTACCTTTGCTTTCAACTTTTTATTTCGTTCAGTATCCCTTGACTCAAGGAAGATGTTTCGCTGTTTAATTTTTTTTGTAGATGTACCTCAGTCATTCGCGATATATTGAGGATATAGTCGTTCGTGTGTTATGCACGTTGGCGCTGGATCAGTTGTCTGATTTTATTTCAGATGAAGTACGTTTACTTTGTTCTTTTTTTCGAACTCGAAATCTATCTAGTGGAGGGCTGCTAAAGTAGTTGGAAACAATCTCATGCCAGAATCGTGATCTCCTGCTACTGACCGCCGTCTCCATTACTAACTACCTCGAATACCACTGCGTACTGTTATCGGCTTTTATCAACTATAGCAACTCCAAAAATGGATATCACGGTCGCAGGTCTAATTCAACGCTTAATTCCATTATCACCTATTGAGTCACCAGATACGTTTATCGGTATGGTTTATAAATCGAGTACAAAACTTGTATTGAGCTGTGTATGCTGGCCCCTGCCAAGATGGCGGATGTATCCTCATTTAGCTTACAATCAACAGTCATCTAGGATACAGCTTAAGACGAATATTGTTTGTGAAACTTATTCACCATTGCATTTTCACTCTGATCAATTTTATCTGATTTAATTTGGTCTGAAGCTTGTTGCTTTACTACCTTTTTGGGGAGCTGGATTTCATGTAGGCCGTGGGTGCACCCGTTAAATGTTCACTCTTGTTTGGTTGCTTGACCACTGCTATGTCTACCGAGGGGCAACGACACTTGCGTTTCTAATTGTCAAACAGGCTTCGATTCTGTCGGTAAAGCTGTTCTCTAAGACTGGTAGTCGAGGAATGGGATTCAGCGTAATTATGTATCCATTCTAATGACAATATACAACCAGATGTCAGGCAGAATTAGGACTCATATAGCGGACTATCGTTACTTTTTTCCATCTTCATCGGAAAGCAGCAAAGTTCTTCTTCCTCTTCTCTCTCTCCTCAACTTTGCAGTCGACATCATCCTACAAAAAGCCTCTAGTGGTCTCACCAACGGTGGCATGGAGCTACGTCTTACGTGCAAAATCATGGGCTTAGATTATGCCGATTATATCTTATTGTTCGGTGACTGTGCACAAGCAGACTGACACACCTTAGACCGCTCGGCGATTGGTGTCTCATAATGTATGCGCTTTGTGCCGTCTAAACTTAAAATGCTTCACCACCAGAGAGGGGCTTATGGCTGCACCCGGTGAGTGATGACAGTCTAGGTTTAGCCGAAATTTTTGTTTTTCTTGGGAGTCGCATCACAGATGGAGGCGGTGAAAAAAAGAGATCACAACTACCGTTAAGGCCCTTCTATTATTCGCCATCTTGGGATATCCCTCGCAGCTATGTGGCATCTGTCTCTCGTTAAAGACAGGAAGTACAACGTAACTGGGGGCGTTTTACACCTCTACAGTTGCGAAACCTAAATTGTCGTCATCGATACTGCTTGTAAGTTGTCTGTTTCCGATAACCTGTCTACAAACCATTGCTCTTGCGTAGTCGCAATACCGTCTGTGCGTTAATGAAGTGAAGTTTGTTTGGAGCTGGTTGCCCCTTTTATGTGAATTGATTTCATTCATCGGTTACGGTGATTGGGATGCATGCTACTTCAGAGCTAGATATATCGTACCTTTTTTGCGCTCTTTGTGTTTGGCTGAAAAGAACAGCTCGGTGGGCAATCCATGGTTTGGTGCAGAGATGATAAGAAACTGGCATCCAGTTTGATCTCTGTTGACTCTATCCGCCTTCTCGACTGGAGTCCACAAAATGCCGAGTGTATTTGTGTAGAGGTATCAGTATATATAGCTGCAGGTCGTTTTTGGTGGTTGGTATGTTGTGCCCGTCTTCTTAACCGTCTTTGGCTGCCATTGTTCTAACTTCTTTCTGTTAAAAGATATCGAGAACCCTAGCAAAAATTATTCAAACTATCGCACTTATGTCCACTGGAAAATTGAGATATGTTCTCTTTCTTTTGTTGTCGCTGTACTGATTGTACGAGTGTTGAACTTTTCAGTCTGCGTTGGGACAATGGATAGCTCGCTGCTTGATGATGTGAAACATCAGTCGAGGGAAGAATTGTCGCCACTTAGATTTTAACGGGTGTTAACGATGTTAAATAAAGTGCGTTATAAAACTTCACATTTGGGAAGTGAGTATCCTTCACATTGATTCAAGATATGGGCTACTTTCTGCACTTGCTATAAATTTCAACGATAACTGATTCAGTTTTCTGAATATTTGAGAAGGCCACTGGTGTCAATGACAGTGAGGTTAAATCACTTTTTTACTGGATCTTTTTCCGTGAGTGAACCATCATCTCGGTAATCCAGTGTCTTGTATTGTCTGCCCGATGCTCTCCAGTAGGTCGTCTTCTCACTTATTCACTCGAGATTATGTGCGTCCAGAGACGACCACTAAAATGACAGTTCGACCCACTCGTCATAGTTGACCACGTTTAATTGACCTTTGAACCCGGATATGTATCAGATTTTGCATTGTTGTACAACTCTTCATCGGGCGATTGTCTTGTTTCAAATGGGCTTGTTTCCATTTTGAACGTTTCATTTTCGAATGTACACTTTTGCTAATAAAACTAGATGTCTACTGGGCAAGGAGTGTGCGATGTCACTACTGACTTCCAGTTATACTCTACTGAGGGTAGGCATCTATTAGCGAGCTGTGTGCACTTTCATTTAACTGTGACCACTGTTTGGACCTGAACGCTGCTGCACGCACTACTCATTGTTTATGTTCACTGTGTGAAATAAGAAGATGCTGTTAGGTCGAACAATTGTACGTTTGTACTCCAAGTCCGTTATGTAATTTCTCTTCTTGAATATTGACTATCTGACAATCTAAAGAAACTAGTCATATGTTGAATATTACCTGTGATTGACTGTAGCTTTCGCACTCCTGTGGAGTTTTCAGCCATCCACTTTGGAATGAAAGTACTATGCTTGAGTATCGCTCTTGTTAGACCTCGTCAGTACTGTATATATACAACCGGGATTTGAACGCCGGCCACACATGAGGCAACCGTGTTGATCACTGCGCCAATGATCTCGCTTTAGGCGCGCTCGAATTATCATATGCAAACGCTGAGCTACAGTCGCTCGTGAGTGATGCCAGGGTTTTGTGATCACCTCGAGGGAGACACTACACATCCTGTTAATTCCAATCGATGATCTCATGATTAGGGCTTCTATCCGAACTGAAATCACATAAATCATCAACTTACTGAGCAACATTTTGGTTACTGGCTGACAAGTCTATGTGAAAGCGAAAGCTGCAATCATTTATGAGTGAGTTACGACTTATATGAACCAAAATCCCCTACTGCTTATCAGAAACTAGCTTGTTTGCAAACGGACTTTTTTGTTTAGGCTACGAAAAGTCGCTTTTTTGCTATACGAATTTCCACCACTCCTGCAAATGCGGATTTGATACTTAACTATCTTCCATCTATTTGACTGTAGGTCGTCGCACCGGTCAGGGAAACTGCTGCTCAACTTCTAGGTGTTCTCAGCCTCCATTTGGCTGTGGAACAGGTGTTGTTAGTTTCCAAGCATCTGGTACATCTTGTAACGCTAGGTGTTGCACAGGGCGCTGATAAAATTGCTTGCGGGTCGCGTACTCTCGCGGATGTAGCTTGCAAGAATAGTTGGATGATTGCTCATGGTGGTCTTTTGGGCATCAAATACTTGTTGGCTTCACGCAAGGTAAGTACTTCAACGGCAGTATTAAATGTTTATTAATCAACGTTACTACCGTTTTGAGGGCTTGTGTTTTTATGCCTAGCAAGGGCTCTGTGTTGATTTTTAGGTGTATGCATACCAGGTCTGTTCCTTTTTCCTTGTTTTGTAGTGTAGACCGATACAGTGCGTTCATGTACTAAAGTGACACATTCCGACACTTGAGGCTTCTGCGTCCGACTGCGTAAGCTTTGGAAGGTTTACAGTGTCCCGTGCACATGACCTACCGTACTGTGTACTAACCTAGTTTATGTGAATACTGTATTTCAAATCTTTAAAAGTGTTGAGACGTCTTCGTTGTCTTTCAACATGGTTTTTACAGCTACATCGTAGCAGTTTTTTTAAGTATAATCAAATTATTTGTGGTTAAGCACGTAAGTAGTATTATGAAGTTTTAGGCAAAACTAAATCAGAGATTTCATCTCTCTGTCAGGTATCGTGGACATAAACAGCGCCCTGAAAGATAAATGAATAGTGCGCGTGCCACGTCCGTTGCGAATGTGATAAAAATCAGGTAGCACATTAGATTACTACTTTTTTTTATAGTCATTTACCTCTCGCTGGTCAATCACTTATTTTACCGGTATGTGATTTGTTCTAACTCTCCACTAACCTGCTGTGGGTGTGCACAGTAAAGCGAACTTTTGTCACAGCTTTTGATTCGTGGCTTGTGGTCCTAGTTGGAATAAAACATCATCATAGTCTCGTTTGTTTCGCTCACTCTTACGTGATCACGATAGGAAGAAGTAGGCCAGTTTGTCCTACTTACGGCGTGTACATTGCCTAAGGAACGGTTCTCATCAACGCAAGATAGCTCCTTGTTTCTCCACTTCTATGTTTTCCTACGTTTTTCAACTACTTAGTTTATTTATACCACTCTTCATTTAGGATTTGCGGGGCTCGCTTCTGCCTCATGTATCATCATGTCTAGTAGCTCAGCTACTCATGCCTGCACAAACCAAATTCGAACGCAGTACTTTTACCCAGTCCCCACTCGACACTGCCGTTCATTCCGGGGCGGATGAAGATATTCGCGCCGCGGCTGCTTCAGCATTGTTACCTGTGGTTGGTGAAGATTGTTTTTCCACTTTGGGTCCGGAACAGACGTTACTACTGATTGATCATGTCTGGTCGATGTTACGGGATTTCACCACTGATCTATCACCTTCGACAGGTCCGTTGTTGCGGTTAGTATCTGCACTGACTAACGCTATCTCAGAACATTTGAAAAACACGTGGTAAGAGTTTCTTGGCAGATAGTCACTCTTTCGTTTCACGATCACTAGTGTTACATGATCTGTTATTTTTATGTGTTGCCTTATTGATATTGGTGCGAGTGGCTTAATACGATCATTTGTATGTGACGTGGAGTATTCCTTGATTTCTTAAACAGGCTATTGCGTCAACTACCCGCTCCCCGTCCTATATATATATATATATATATATATATATATATATATATATATATATACTACTGAACCCCTACTACGACTAGTAGGAGGGAGCCAGTTTAATTCTTCCGTCTAGTTAGTCTACAGGACGAACGTTGCCCAGATATAATCACTGATCTGATTACTCACTTGGTCAAGCTTATTGCTAACGAACATTCCTTCAGCACACTGAGTCATTGTGGTAATACTAGTCTTCTTTGAACACGAACTTTCGGTTCTCCGGGCAACTGTCCACATTGAATACCTTGGTTAGTCTGGAGTTCGGATTGACCATATAGTCGTCAAGTGTCGTTGGCGTGGTTGCTACAAACTCTGTAAACCCCTATGGAGCATCTTTCTGGATCTCGTTCTCGTACTAGTGTAATCCATGTTTCAAGGGAACGTCATTTCATCGTCAGACACAAGTTAGCATCCAAGTTATGTGAGTGGCTTGTGATCATAACTTGTTGGAACATGATAACTGAAGATAATTTGGATACATCAGCTTGTTTGTAACACCTAACTGGCGTGTATATGAAGCTACCATCAGTGTTCTCTACTACCAACTATTTTGTAAGAAAATTAAAACTTGTTGCTGCTCTCTGAACCGCCCTCTCCGAGTGTAAGTGTTAGTGTTCGCAGCTACACACACAATAAGGATATACTCTTGAAGTTTAGTGAATGCAATCCGTACTAACGATGGAAGGAGCTCCTGAGACCTGAAGCTCTTGAGGGTTCTTTATTTTCATCCAAGTCAGGGAGGGTAAAAAGTGAAGTTTGAGTGCGACGACTTCAGGGCATTTATCGTCCACGTCAACAATTTACAAACGTGCTTCGGACAGTTGATCACAGACCACATACAACAGGTCAGTTGACTGATAAGCCCTTGACTAAACTTTTTTATGGGCCCACCTTAGATCAGGTTGTCGAACCGCAAGATGACGCCTAGTTCAGGTGCACTCCTCCAAGCTCTTCAAATGTCAACTATTAACTCTCGTCACGGAAAGTTCAATTATACTTATGCTACTTTTAAAAAAATTCTCGTCTCTCCGATTGTGTCCGTTTTACAACTCACGCTAGTTTGCTGTACCTAGTTATATGTTAACCCTTCACAGACGATCGCCCAAACACTCTCTCACTTGAGATCAGGTTCCTGAAACGTCCCAGCCACTCAGCCCAGACGAACTCCTTCCTGCTCTTTTTCTAGATGGAGATACGCTCGGTTGAAGGGCTGACGAGTGTACTCCAGAAATTCTGCGGGAGTGAATTCGTCTACACTGACTGGAGTTTGGCCAACGTGATCTCCATTTCCAAAAGAGACCCAGTCACTTCGTGTGTAAATCATCGAGGGAATTAGTATGAATCCTATTTCGCCGGAATTGCTTGCATGCGTTGTACTTCGCAGGGTAAGGTGAAAGCGCGATCAAATTATCTGCGAAAGACGAGCTGGGTTTCGCCCTAGGCGGGCCATATTGATCACATCTCCACACTCCGCCATGTGTTTGAACTCCGGCAGACCGGCAATTATTGTCTTTTCAGACTTCAAAGAGGCCCTTGATTCAGCTGATAGAGCCATATTGTGGAACTGTTTATCGAGGATGGATGTGCCCGAGAAGTAAATGGACATCCTGAAAGCAATTTACTCTCAGACCTCGGGCCGGTTTAGGGCTTATTGTAGTGTATCACCGACCATTGGCATATCTCGTGATGTGCGGCAGTGTTGTCCAATTCCTCTCTCCTGTTCAACTTTACGATTGGTGAGATCTCGTAGTACGTGTGATAGATTGTATGTACGTTGGTGTGGAACTACTTCCAAAACTCGACTTCGAGACCTAGAGTATGCAGTGGACATTGCTCTTATCCGCGAAAGTTCATATGGAGTCCGGAACGTTTTAGGCAGATTAGAGGCTTCACTTTGTTTATTTGGTTTGGCGTCTGAAGCTTATAAGTGCAAGATGCTGTTACAAGATAGGCATGACTGCGCCTGCCCTCACGCCTGGTGGTGATCCGTCGGAATTAGTCGAGAAGTTCATGTGCCTCAGGGGCTGTATCGACGCTCGTGAATTGTCCGACGAGATCAGAAATCATATAACTGAAACCCAGATGGCATTTGCCAACTTAAGTCATCTGTGTCACGGGCATGATCTGATTCACTGTGAAAGGCCTAGCATATTGTGTACTACTGGTCCTGCTATGCTGTTGTGAAACATGGTAGACCCGTATAGAAGATGTTCATAGTCTCCATTCTCGGTCATCGGTATCTCCATATCATTAGCGATGTGAGGTGAGAACACTGTCAGTGATGACGAGGTTCGCTGACATGTCTTCGCGAGAGACAAATTCTGTTCATTCTAGAGCGTATTGATCTGGTCTAACAGGCTTCGTTGATTTGGCTATATTTTATGAATATCTACAGATCCCACGACATATGTAGCTAACCGTGGTAACACTGAGCCGATACGTTCCGTCTCTTACCACTCAATTTCAGGCCTCCCTCGTCCCTTGCTTGCACCTAGAATGCGAAATAATGTGGGTGCTTCCAACCTTTGCACTCTAAAATAGATAGGTCAACAGGCCGCTCTCGCATGAACATTAGATTCGTTGAATGTCGATGTCTGTTGTGTTTCGAAGACGAGAGTTCAGGACAGCATTCAATGTATGGAACTAACAACACACTCCCTGTCTACCCGATACTGGTTATACACTTCAGGTGACTACACGGTTGTCGCTACCGGTCAAGCTGGAGTAGGTATAGTCCTCAGCATGATGGTCGCCGTCGCATTAGTAGATTGGATTCCTGTTAACTGTAGACTTTGTGCCATCCGCTTGGCAGGTTCTGTTAAGACCAGCTCTAAGCGTAAAACTTCCAAAAACCTTTTTATTGTGTTTGCTTACACTCCAACTGGCTGTAGTGACGTCGGCGTTAAGGGCGCGTTTTACTCGGATCTGGCCGCTCTGATTCGGTCGACACGTGGCTCTGGTATAGTCGTTCTGGCCGGAGATGTGTACGCCCAGATCGGCTGCCTTAGTGAGGCCGAGTCTTGTCTAGGTGGCAAGTTTGGGATAGCGTCACATCTATCAGGTAATGGCGGTCAACAGTGACGGTTGTGCGTTGAGCATAGGCTATTTTCAGCCAGCACTAGTTTTATGCATCGTGCATGTCATTGTTATACTTCGTGTCCACCTTCTCCGAACCAGGCCTGGTCTCAGACAAACCACATAGCTGTTATTTGTAGGTGGCGTGGTTCGATTCATGACTGTTGTTCTTACTGGAGCACATACTTGGATTCGGGTCATGCGTTGATAGGTTGTCGTTCCGTTCTTACTTTTGCTGATGAACGACCTCATCGACAACAACGGATAGCTGCTTAGAAACTGGCCATACCGTCGATAATGCATAAGTACGAAACCAACTTAGAAGACAGGCTTAGTAGTTCTCACTTCAAAGATCCTAATAGCTTCCGCATCGCAGGCTATTCGTGAAGCAGGTACTGTAGCATGCGGCACGGTGGTTTGTGGGTCGAACATACATTGGATCTCGGAGAAATCCCTGGAGTTGTTAGAAACCAGACGGAACATTTCTCCTGACAGTTCATATATCAAGTCTAGGAGGATTATCCCTTGGAGACTGAAACGTAGCCTAAACGGTGATCGTGAGGTTTAGTTTATGGAAAAAGTTAAGGATATGGAAAACGCTTTTGCTTCGGGGAACATCGGCATACTCTTCAAAGTTATCCATGCTACTGGTCCCAGACCGTCTGTCCTTGTAGGTATCAGCGAGACAGATGGTACACTTGTGTGTAATAAGTTCAGAAGGTTAGAGCGGTGGATAGAATATTTTGAGAGTCAATTTAGCTGGCCTCTTGCTTCTACTATGTTGCCGCCATAGACGTGTAATGTTGCATCCTGGTCGGTAGATTTAGTACCACCAACTGAGACTGAGGTCCGCAATTGCATCTCGGCTGTCAAACGCAATAGGGCTGCTGACCCAGATGATCTCGTTCCGGCACTTCCAAGAAGGTGGAAAGGCGTTAGTTAAAGCCTTGACTCAGTTGTTTCA
>JTDE01021327.1:20927-36624 GCA_014338405.1 Paragonimus skrjabini miyazakii | reverse complement strand
TGAGGTGGACAGATGATGACCTGGCGTAGACAAATGAAATTGTTCACGAAGGGGTTGGTCACTGTAGATCGGGTTCGTCTCCCAGACTGGGGTCCTCGCGATTTCCAGAGTCGGTGGCGTGAGACGTTAGGTGAGATGGCGGTTAATCGAACTCAGTGGCGTAAATGTTGTCGTTGTTTGTCCGATTAGTCTGTGAAGTGAGTGCACTTAATAACGTGGGGCAGTGAAAACCGTAATGAAGCTAGCTGTCTTGCTGATGACGCCTTACTTTCACTTACAACAGCCTGATCGTTTGTTTGTTTGCAGGGCGTAGGGGCATTGATGTTATATGTTTGGATATAGACGTAGCTGTTTTAAGTAGTTAGGTCCATTCCCCTCCCTTACTTTATTTACTCCCTTCTCATATGGGTTTTTCTTACTTCCTTTTTTTCCCTTCGTTGTTGGGTGGCAGTTCAGCATCAGTGTGAACCACTGATGTATTGTTGTCTAACATGATGATGATGACGGATACCAACTCATCGGTTGTCACGATATTATACCTTGTTCGCGACAGCTAGGTTGAATTAGAGAGATCAGTTATCGGCCGTCGTGTGTATTGGGTTTGTTGTATGAAGGCGATGCTACTGAAACTTCCCACGGGAGGATGTTCCCGGCTTCCTGGCTGGCATCTAAAGAACGTTATACTCCCTTACTTGTGGACGCTGTTTGATATGGCGATGAGGAGAAGTCAGTAGCGCTCTTATTACATATGTTTGTGTTCATCTGGGTATTTTTTCGTGTATCTTTCTCTTTTACCTTTACTTTTCGCCGACGTTCGTCACTTTTCTTTTCGTGTTGTGTAATATTGTTCCATTATATTCGTCTAGAGCAGTTATGTTAACAGGGGGGCTAGTTAAGCGGCTTGTTGCTATGGCCGTCAGGTTTCAGGACGGATTTACTATTCAATCTTGTTCTTGCTAGCGGCTAGATGACTGCTTTCGGAACGGCTGCGATGCACGTGCCTTCAGTTTTTGACTCATTGACAGATGCATGAGCGATAGTGTATGTTGAATGTTCAACGATTAGGGCATTCCCTATTGAAACGAATAAAGAGTTCACAGATGACGCAGCACTCTACACCGACAACGCCGATAAACTAACCTTTTCAAACTGTTCTTCCCAACAGTTTGCACAAGCAGCATGTAGAGCTGTGCGTCTAATTGGGAGTGTCTGTTGTAGTCGCGGATGTATCGGTTCGCTTTATGAACAGCCGGCCGAAGTTATTAACCAAGACCACCAACTTATAGGCAAAATCACGAATTGGTCAGGCGCCGAAGTTATCCTATTGCTGTTCTCAGAAATGTAGGCGGATGTCACTTGATCAAATTGCTAACCTCGTGAGCACTCAATTGGCTGACTGCAGACGCTGTTCGAGATGACGGCGTGCAAACATTCACAGAATTTCCGGCCATTCTGTTCGACCTTATTCTCTCTTATTTTAACTTCTTTCTGGATGAACCTGTTCCGTGATATTCCCCGTCACTTTTGTGGTAAACTGCGGTGTGAGTCACGGCATTATTTGTCCCGGCCGTTGTGAATGATGGGAATCATCTAACACTTGGCAGGTGTTACTTAACAACCGAAGTGAACCGTAGAGCTCTGGAAGAATAGAGCCCATAGATAACACCTCTGCAGTGACTTAGCCAAATCAACTGCGCCTTGAAAACTCGTTGCATCATGATCTTGCAAACGTTATTTTGACTACTAGCCATCATCATCATCATTATAGCAGCCATGAGCATGCTCGAAAGGTACTGTGGCTCGGGCCGCCGCTCACCTCAACAGTGACGTGGAATATCCTAGAGGAAAACATTATCAAAAAGGTCGAAAATCACTAAAAGACAACTAAGAGGAAGGACTGGAAATGGTATGGATACAGGTGCGACATTGACTGCGACACATCGCCATCTCGGATAGCGTCTCCAATCAGGGGTTTATGTGATCACGAGGACCCCAGCCAGGTAGGCGGCACCTATCCACTTTGCTCAATGGAGCAGTCATGGTCTTCATATATCGTGACCACATTGTTGCTTGACCACCACGCGGTTTGACCCCATTGTTGGTGACCTCAGCATATAATGCCCGGTACGGTAAACGATTAGATGACATACGGAGTACGTGACCTAACTATCGCAAGCTGTGTACCGTGGTTAGTTGACCAATTGATCGCGCATCCCGAGCGTTCCGGAATACGCGCCGGCGAACGGCCACATTGTTTACGCAACCAGTCCACTTAATATAGGCCAATTGGCGGAGACAACGATGGTCAAACACAGCAAGCCTGTTGATATCTTCTTTGTGAACAGGCCACGTTTCCGAACCATAAGGCAAAATGGAACGCACACAGGCATTATATACCCTTCCTTCCAGCGACAACCGGATGTCTTTTCGATGCCAGAGATGACGCAGTTTGGCAAAGGCGACTCGCGGCTTAGCTATCCTCGCTGATATCTGATCAGCAATATTGCAGTCTGACGAGATAGTGCTACCCAAATATGTGAAACTGTCCACAGTCTCAAGCAGGTTACCTGCAATAAAGAAACTAGGAGTGGAAATGCCCCAGTCTTGAAGCAACACTTTGCACTTTGAAGGTGCAAAGCGCATTCCATACAAACCAGCCTGGTCACTCACCTTGTTCATGAGGTTAATCGACGTGACGGAAATCCAGTTATGGCGCAACTGAACAGGTCCTTCGGGGCACACCTGTTCGCAGCACGCTTTCATTGCTGCGGCAGTTGTTCCCCATGTTCGTTCGAATTACTCATCTGACTCGAACCGGGCAACGTGTTCGCCAACGCCTTTTGGTTAGCGTTCTTTACATCGTCATTGCTCGAATGCCACGTAAGCAAGTTGCATTTACGAGCGAAGGTCCTCTGGGCAAATGACGAGACGAAACGGGCACGCACAACAGCATGGTCCGAGTCCAGGTGGTTGCTCCAAAAGACACAACAGTCCTCAAAAGAGTGGCGCCACCTGTAACTGACTGCTATATGATTCAACTGTGTTCCCGCCTGAGAAGCACACGGAAGTCTCCAAGTAACACAATGCTTCTTCTTGTGTTGGAATGCGGTGCTCGAAATATAGAGGCCATAGGATGCGCACAGCTGTAGTAGTCTTTCGCCGTAGTCGGTGCGCTGTGCCCGGACACCAAACATACCTCCCAGCCGCTTCTCATCTGGAAAAAGACGACAAAGTTGAGCATTAAAATCGCCCGCTAGTATGATGATGTCTGAGTGTTTAGTTTGCCTCAGAAGGTCAACGAAGGCATCATAGAACGCATCTTTGGTGGCATCCGAACAGCTGTCCTTTGGAGCGTACGCCGATATAATGAATACACAACGTCTTCCTGATTTGCGTCGACACACTTTAACCGACGTCTTGAGTCTGACAGCACACGAGTGACTATTCACTGGGATCCAATCGAGCAAGCATTGCTCTGCTCCCGGTCGTTTATGCCGCAGATGGGGCTTGACTTGTAGGACTTCACCCGGAGTCTCTGACTCAAGAGTCTGACCTGCGAGACAACAGGATATAATTTTCTCGGGGGACCCTACCCGGAGCCAACGACTCAAGTGCCTGATTGTCTTTACATTGAGGGGTTTGCCTAGCCCGAGGACGCAGTGAATAAGATCTTGATGTCTGATTCTGAGCACTGCTGCGCGCAGTGGATGTACTCGAAGCCATATCGAGCTTTTGCGAGATATCGGATATTTTTCGACCATATTAGATCATATAGAGGCGGTCACGGTCAACCGTTGGGCGATCGGAGTGCTCTATGTTTGAGGGTATATTTCCTAACCCTCTTTTTCCTGATACGGAGTACTACACTGCCGCAACTATAAAAATTGTTCTGCTGTATGCCCATAGGTTCATGCCTCGCTACTTACGCATTCCTACATGATCAGAAGTGCGGCATACAATCCTATGAGTGTAACTGCTTTTCGTCTGGCTGCTCCCCTTTAGCCTGTCTGACAAGGTTGCACCTGGATAGACCGGAGTCCTAGTCAGCATCGCCCGCCGGATCAAAACAGTACACTAACCCAACCACCTCGTCAAAGTAGCAGCATAGGTCGAGTGACTACTGGCCACTGATGAAGAGACTACGGTGTTGTTTGACTGTGGCTGCTTCAAAATTGTGGTTTATTGTGAGGGATCTACGATTGTGGGTGAACGGTCCCATAATGTACCCGTCGTTCTGTCTACAAGTATCTAGAATTTGTTGGGGATAAACCTCATTTTCTGGCTCATTCTCGAGGTACTGTAGTGTTTCAATGTGACCATCAAAATTTGCGCATTCAGCAATATATTCGGGAGCAAGTAATGCTCCTTTCTTCTTTGGTATTGTATTCGTCCCTTTTCGGAGGACACTTGCGCCGCATCCGTGCAGCTCATTCTGCTGCATGCTGATGGGATCGTGCCTCATTGCCTGTGCACTTCTAAGCGGTTAGTAGTGCGATACATAACTCATTGGTTACATTTGCAGGATCAAAGGCCTAGTCAGCATAGCTCTTCTGATCGATGTAGTGTACCAGCCTAACCACTACATCACAGTGGCTCATTTGATGCGCATAGGCCAACAAACATGCAAATGAACAAACATACTCGATTGCGTCAATCAAGAGGTCGGCAAGTAGACGTTCTTAGGATACTACATATAATGTGAAGCAGTAGTTCCGGTAGTGTTTTACATATTGCATTCCAAGGATGTCTGCAGGTCGCTACACAACCTTTCTGTTGAAGTGCACTGTAAACACAGCCCTTCATTTATGAAGGGCTGTCCTTGTCCTGTTCATGCCACACTCGCTCACATACGATCAGCTTGCATTTAGTGCTGCGATCACCAGACGCCGCAGGTAGGGCATCCCTAAGTGAAAACCGTTCCTAGCCAGCTGCTGTTCACATGTCCTCTCCTGCGTTGTCGAAACTAATGTGGAAATCGTTCAAAAATTCTGCGGGCTGAGGGTTTTGGGGGTAGGGAATGATGACGCTTGGGTTTCAAAACTCTGCCTTCCCGGGTGTTGGCGAACAAACGAACATGTGGGGCGAAACGAGAGAAGGAATTCAATTAATTCGTTTTTGAGGTTCTTTCCGACACAAGGTTGGCCAACGTAGAGTGTGCGAATGACATTGTTTTACTTAACCCCTGTGTCGAAGATATGCAGACCATGTTGAACATCGTGAATGACTGGGCTAATCTGCACCTTCAAGACAGACATTCTCACTCCTACCTTCTTTATTGCCGGCAATCCACTTGAGACCCTGGACACTTCCCCATAGTTAGACAGCACTATCTCATTACCTTATGATGTTAAGGTATCAGCAACGATGGCAAAACACAAGTTGTCTTTGCCAGCTTAAATCATCTGTGGCGTTAAAAAGACGTACCTGTATCCATACCATTTGTAGTTCTTCCGCTTAGTCTTCTTTTAATGATTTTCAACCTTCTTAGTAACGTTTTCTTCTAGGATATTCCACGTCACTGTTGATGTGAGCGGCGACCCGAGTCACAGTACCTTTTGGTCAGGCTCATAGCTGCTATGATGATGATGATGATAAAGCTTGTGTGCGTTTTGTTTTGCTCTATGCTTCGGAAATGCGGTCTGTTCGCAACGAAGACATAAACAGACTTGCTGTATTTGACTATCGGTGATCGTCAGTTGGCCCTGATTAAATGAAATGGTTGCGTGAGAAATACGGGCGTCCACTGTCGCGTATTCCGGAACGCTCAGGACGCGCGATCAATTGGTCAGCTAAATACGTTGTAATCTGCGATGGTCGGATCACGTACTCTGCATGCTAGCTGAGCGTTTACCTTAATAAGCACTGTATACCGAGACCAGCAACAGTTGCGTAAAGCTGCGTGGTGGTCAGGCAACAGTATGATCGTGAAATGTGAAGGCCTTGATTGTTCCACTGAGTAGAATTGGCAGGTATTGCCTGCCTGGCTGCAGCCCTAATGATCACTTAAATCGCTGACGAGAAACGCTATCCAGAATAGCAGTTTGACGCCGTCAACGTTGTATTTGCATTCATACCATTTATGGCTCTTCCGCGTAGTCCTCTTTTGTTATTTTTTTGTGACGTTTTCCTCTAGGCTATTCCACGTCGGTTTTTAGGGATCATCGATTCGATCCACAACGCCTTTTGGTTGTGCTCGTGGTCGTTGTGGTGGTGATGGCAGCACGTTTTCCATTTCATGTGGTCTTGACGTACTAGATGTACTTTTTCTTCCTCAAGTTGATCCGACGGGCAAGTCATTACCTTACTTTCAGCCTCCCTGAAGTTCATTTCGTCAGTCCGCTTTTCTTCTGACTGACCTAAAGTTCAGTCACATTTTTTCTCCAGATACAGTTTATTTTGGTAAGTAAGCAGTGGCGTACCAAGCGTATCACATTGTGATTGATATACATGTTAAATCAATATTTACTGGAACTTATTGTCGGTAAGGTCCTTTTTGTTGTTAAACGTAACTTGTCTTCGGCAAACTAATAATCTGTTTTCTCGTAAACCCTATCATACTCTAAAGTTTACATTATACAATGGCAATTCAACTATTGATTTGTTTTAGTGAGGAGACCCCAAATAAACTAGTTTCCGAGTTCTGGAATGATTCGAAACGTTTCTCAACCCAAGTTCATACTGTGACTCGCCTTTTGCATCACGTATCTTCTGGGATTCGTCTACAGGCCTTGTCTACCTTGCATTGCTTATTTGCTGCTCAGTCCTCTCAGGTATGGGTTCGGAGTTGTGTCATATTCCACCTCATCCGTCTGGTACGATGTATGTGTTTTGTTCGTTCCGCTGCATTTATTCTGTATGTAGTGCTTTTATATGTTCCTGTGTCTTTTTTCATCCCTGTTTACGCTGTATACGTAATGTGTGAATTGAGTCACGAATGAGACACCGCAAGCGACTTGGGAATGTTACGCTCAACTGGTCTTTGGCTTCGGTCACTGTGACAGGCTAATTTGAACCGAATGCCGCCAAACGTGTTAGAAGTTTCTTATGCTGGTGTCAAGTACTGTTGTGGGCCACTGCGTAACTGCGTTTACTGTCGTCCCCTATGGTTTCAGCGTTGTTAAAACGGTATTCATAGATTTTCACCTTTGGTTAGCAGTTTCCATTTTTGTTACTATGATCTTCTGTTCTATATCCACAAGTCTTTTTTTTTAAAAAAAAGGAAAATTCATTCATATCAAAATATCTGAACAGTTCTTGTATGTATATTATTTTGGAAGTTTCGCATTTAGCTTGACTCATGCTAACTGATCTTGATACATTTCCGATTCATATAGCATTTAGGTCTGCCTTTCATAAATTCGTTTTTGACGTTTACGGTCCATTGTTCATTTATTTAATGTTCCGCTCCTTTTTATTCATTGGTCATCATTTTAATAGACTCCCGTTTCATCACTTCAGCATTTATGAGTTTTTCTTTCTTCCTCTCACGTGTAGTCCTTACCTCTGTTTGATAAAGATAAGCATATTTATCTAAGTTCACACAATCAAAGGTGCATTTGGGTCAAATCCTCTACTTCGCATGGTTTATTTCATTTTATTTTTTTCGGCCAAACGTTTCATTATAGATCATTTTTGATGCATACGCGGTAGGTGATGTTGGGAAATGATTTTCTTCACTACTCTTTAATTATACGTGTTTTCAATTGAGCCGGGTTTTGTCGAACATCTTCTTAGCAGACTGCTATTTTGGACGTCAACCTCAGCAGGTTCTCGCCTTCATGTGGTACAGTTCGCCATACCTATGACCTTCAGGTAACTTCTTATTCTCTTTGTTATAGTTAGAAGTTGGCGGGTGAACTAAGCCATCGTCTTCAGTCAAATGATCCAATTTTTTTATCTTGTTTCTAATTTCTCAACCTTTGTTGGTTCTTACTTTATATTTCCATTGTTTCAGCCGAGGGTGTCTCCAGAAGTGCTTCAACTCATCGTTGACCAGTTATTCCATCGTATTATTCTGGAAACTTGTTCCAACCTGCGGAATCGGGCTACAAACGTGAGCTGCGTTCACCTCACCTCATCTTTTTTTATACAATCACTAGATTATTATTGATCGTAGTAACTATTCGTGTTTTTGACGCTGCGCCCAACACGGTCAATGCACAAAGATTTGCTTTCTTTTCGTGTTACATATATAATGTAACAAATAGAATCACATGCAATGATCTTTTTTAATCAACGTTAAGACACTGAAACAACGTGACATCTGATATGCTTATTTACATGTAGACATATTTACATATCTTACAAACTCTTATAGCCCCTTTTTATACTTTCAGCTGTGTATCGATATAGTACAATCCGCCGATCTGCCCATACTTGCACAGGCTTGTGTTGACCGCTTGGACTTTTGGCTATGTCAGGCAATGCAACCCGTTGGAGTTCCGTTCCCTCGACACTTGTTCACGGCCCTTGTATCGTCACACATTACCGTCAGCCAAAATTTCGCCGATAATTCTCCGAATCCCACAATCAAAGTAATTGTAGTAGTATCAATATCGCTGACTGTTGCGGCTCGGTAAAATTGGTCATCGTTAATTACAACACAAAATTCCAAAAAATGACAAACCTTTTTCTCAGTATACACATTTGTAGTACATTCTTGATACGATCATAACAACGTTTGAACGCTTTGGCCCATTCCCATGTTATATTCAGAGTGATGTTTTTTGAAGTTTGTAGTGTTTATGTATGTATGTGCGTTTAATTCACCAATCGTTGCGTTCCAACCATCGATATGCATTACTTATTCTTTTCGTTTCCTTTGTGTTTGTTAGATGTCGAACCAATTCATATTATTGATGTTTTCTCTCAATACGAAAGCTCCTGTTTCGTGTCTCGATCGTTCTATGCTCTCATGAATGCGCTAGTAAATCACTAGGTCCCCCGGTTAGCGCGATAGCAATTATATTGTAGCGTACAAGTTGAAAGTTATTTCATGAAGTTTATCGTTCATGTATATTGTTGTCACACTGAGGAAAGCTTCTATCGCGAGCCTGACTCTTGTCAGCTGCATATACTAATTCCTTTTGTTGTTCAAATTTGTGATGTTCGTCGTGTTAACGTGTTCCATTCTTTCGTACGTCAACAACACTGTTCGTTCCCATATTATGAACGTCTTTCGTTTTGTTGGCACATTTTTTACGTTGATAACTGAAAATGTAAACTATTTTACTATTGTTCCTTAGACTGAATATGTTGCTGCAGTAAAAGAGGACGGGCTTGTCGACATACCTTCTCCTTTGAACGATGAAACTATGATGCATTGTATTGCAGGCTCCCAGTTTCCAAATGATGCACCTTATCAAATAGAAAGTTACGTGTGGCAGACTAGAATTTGCGCAGTGCGGTAAGTGGGTTTATTCAACATACTTCCATCACCTGTGATGGGTTCACTAACTGTCATGTTATGAGCGGCCACTTTGAAGCTGTTTGCTTCAAGTGCTCTTTGTTGAGTGTAGCTATATGCGGGTAATCGTTCCATAACTGCTCAGGTTGTCATAAGTATTACTGTCCCGCATCGACGTACCTACCACATGTTATTTGTCGCTTGATTTCACTAATTTTCTGGTATGTTTTTGCTTTCTTCCGCTGGTCTTATTATATTAGGGTTAATAATGCGAGCTTGTATGCTTTTTCGTCTTAGCAACAAAGTATAGTTCTAAGCAAAGCCCGGTTTAGCGTGATTCGTCTACGAGTCCATTGTTGCTTGTTTCCAGAGATACTAAGGGATTAAAGTGTAAGATTTGTTCGTGTTTTGCTCATGCTTGTGCGACTGTTGAGCATCAGTGAGAACTGCTGATGACGATGGATTTTTTGTTCACACCCGTGGTTCCCAGGCTTTTACAGCTTATCGATTTCTCAGCGTCCCTGCCTGTCGTTTAACATGCGTAGCGTGGGCAACAAAAGGGAATCAAAGTTTGCGCGCCCATTGGGGCTCCTAACCATCGATTTCTGCAGTCTCGCTGAAACACGATGCCAGTATCCATGCAGAGACCAACATCTTCAGTATCCGTCAGCAAATGTACATTGCGCGTACAGTCTGCGCTCGCCCGGACACCATACGACTCAAGTCACTGACTGGACCTAACTCCACAGCCATTTGGGCGCTGTCAGACTCGAACGTATAGCTGGAGCACCAAAACGCGTCTATCGCAAACGTCGTCAGTTTTTTACTGTGGCACGTACGCATTCCCGGTAAATGTAATGCACACTCAGACAAAGATGACGTTGGTCACCAGTTAACTGTCGTGTAACATGTAGATTTAAGCACCTAGGTAGAGAGACTGTGGTGACCGTTAAAAAGTTGCCTCGCATAGGGAAATCGATTATATGCTAAGCGAACATATACAACCACGAATGCAAACATAATTTTTCACGCCTGACAAGTCCTCACATCCACTCGTGTTAATGCTTCGCCAGTCTCATTGTTTACACGCCCCGCACAGCACATGTGCACACTTCCACTCATCGCTTCCAGATTCCGTTCCTTCTGGTGTTCAGAGCTGATCTTTTGTTTTTCCACGTTCGACTCGTGTCATACGACTCACTGACGACGTTCAACTTTTCTTTCTTTGAACGGCCAATTTTTCTATAAAACTACTGCTCTGTGATGGTGTTGCGGTATCCTGATTCACTGGTCATCGAGAGGTTCTGTCATGCACAAACTGAAATTGTGATTTCTCAAGCTTCCCCGAATTAACGCTTGTCTGACCCATTACGCTTTTGTGTTTGCTGGGTTTTTAATTTTATCTCTCCTTTTCGTATGCGATTGATCTTTAGGTGCCGCATGGTCAGTCGAAATTACTCCCTTTTGATTCATGGTCCCTAACCTTCACAACCGTTAGCATATCTTGATTCACCTCGGTGTGTTTCATCACCATGTCTCCCAGTTGCCTCAATCCAACAGGTACAATATTCTGTCGTGAGTGGAACATATTGATTATGGTGGGTGTTTAGTAGAAATGGCTCTGCAGTACCCGCTGGCTGGAGTACCCTTATTTCATATATACTTATTGGTTGTAAAGGTTGCTGGGATCCCCGACTGTCGCTTTTCGTTAGCTGGACTTGTTGGCAGGTTGGTACGTGAGCCGTCACGTCCTCTTTCTTCATCGATCTGGAGACTCTTGGGTTCAGTAATTGCAACGTTCTCGTGTACTGAGTGTGTCCAATTTCATGGCAATTTGTTATATAAAATACAGTGTGGCGAACAAGCTCGTTTTCAGTGATTCATCATCAGGCTAAATACATCACATCTATATCACGAATTTGACAGGGGAATCATTAAAGGGGGTAAATGGGGAACGGGTAGTTATTCAGGCCAATCAGTTCAGTGTCACGCTGCAATGAGGTACCCACTTGAACCGTGGGTCTTGACAGGCTAACAAGGTGTAAGGTTGGCCATGGCAGATCCAACGCCTGAACAAAACGTTTCAGTGCGCACAGGAGTGGGTTGTACAGGCGAATTCCAATAGCTTCAGCTGTGGACAGAATCCTACGCTTCACTGCCCTCGACTGGGTGGCTTTAACTCGGTAGATTGGGCGAAATGTGTCCGTCACATTGACAGAGTGATTCGAATCCACCAGGTGCGATAGTATTGCACTGTTGACAGATTTCGTTATTCCACTGTTCAGCCAAGCTGAGTGGTGTTCCCGGACCCGTTCGGATAAGCGTCTGGTCGTGCGGCCTACATAACTGGTTCCACAGGAACAAGTGATGAATCACTGAAAACAAGCTTGTTCGCTACACTGTATTTCTCATGACTACACTGGGAATTTTCACACGAGTTTCTTATGTGTTTCCTTCTCAGTGTTCTAGTAATAGCCACCACACGGGAGTTTCTATCAGAAATATAAACACTTGTGTATTAGGGAGCAATCATTTTCAGTTTGTATTTGTCGGGATCCTTAAATCTTTGGCCAGAGCGTCATCCATTGCTAATGCGACAACCCAGAAAAACTTATCTCTCACTTCGTTACTCTCAATTGGCTAGACTTTACTTGGAGAATTAACGAAAGTTCACTGTTTCTCTGTGTGTTATAATCGTTCTGTATGTTACTTTTTTTTACAATTGTATCTTTTGGTGGCGTAACATCAACCTTACAGTTTCAAGTCACCTGTTTTTTTGATTGTTGGTTCATCCCTTTCCCATTTTCGAAGGGCTGCTCTCCCAAGCGCTATTTTTGAGTTTACTTATTTGCGTCCGCATTTTTTTATTTTCTCAACTAGCGTTTTGACGAGACTGTTCGCAAGATTGTGCCAGTACTACCCTGCCAAAAATTCTCAGAGGACTGCTCAGTCTGCTAATGTTCCTCTTGTCTTTTCCGAACCGCAACCTAGTATCCTATGCTATTTTCTGGAGCATTTGCTTTGCCGGCTGCACCTAACTGGGAGATTGGCTATGCAGCGTGCTATAGCTGGTCTAGTACTTTCTTGTTGGGCGATTATGCCTGCCGTACAGGATGAGTCGGCTATGAGTAATTGGGCCCAAATGATGTCTACTTGCTCGGACTCGTCTTCGGATTCTGAACTATTTTCTTCAGAGCTATTTCGTGAATTGGTTGTCCTCTCACCAATGCTACGTACCAAACTCGAGTCGTGTTTAACTGAAGTCGTTTATTATGAGGAGATTCTTGGTAAGCTGGCCCATCTGATTCTTCACACGTTCCTGTTGGCCTCCTATCGTTTGTGCATATTGCACACCAGAGTGTTTGAAGCCTGAACTGATTTGCTTTTGTTAGGATCATTTTTTTTAGTTTCGTGCGCGTGATTGTCTTTGTGTTTACAACCGCAACCATATTCTGCCCAAACCGCGATTAACTGAACAGTCCGCATTACTTGCGATTAGTTACTATCAAACACCATTTGTTGAATTCTCTGACGAAGTTTTGGCTTCAAAGTCTCCTATCTTGGCCTCACATGTTATCTTGCAGCCTACTTTGGGACGAATACCATGACATCTTAAACGTACTTGTTTCTTCCGCTATTTATCGATGCTAAACTTAATTCGGGCGAATCGGACATTCTGTAGGATTCTGGTAGTCGCATGTGCGTCTCTAAATGATAGCAGCGCATTGTGTCTTTATCATAGTAATGAAAATCCCCTTATAAGTACTAGACTTTTCAAGTGTTTAATCCCAGATTTTTTGACTGCTCGATGAGTCACTAATTTGGGCCAACCCATCTTTCGTAAGAAGTTGTTTTATTCTTTTTTTGAGGTCCCTTCAAACTTATGCAAGAACACTGTCGGCAACTCGTCCTCGCTTTCGTTAATGCTGGTTATTCTCAGGACCAAATTTTCAACTTCAAGTGAGTATGCATTTCTGTTGTGCACATCTCCGTGTTCTTTTAGAAACCACTTGCCATCGACACTCAAATTGTCACCCTTTTATTGTTTGCTCTGTTTAGCGGCGTGAGGACGATTGCTCAGTGTTCTGCGCTGATAGAACATGCCTCACAGCTCATGACTACACTTACCCTGACACAAACTGCTGATGATGATTCTAACCACTTGGACTCATCACTCAAACATTGGGTTGATAAATCGCGCGCCACAGTCGACGGTTGTTTGGTCCTTCAGCTTCACTGGGGCTCCCTGTAAGTCACTAACTCATTGTTTCTTGTATCTAACTCTTACTACCGATGGAAAATCTAAACAGACATTCTGAACTATCAAATGTTAAAATACTTGCTCAAAATTAGAAAACATTCGCTTCCCTCAAGTGCTTCTTTGAACTACGAGTGACCGTCAAATTGCTTATCCCTCTGCTTTATGGGGCACAGGAACAAAATTAGACTAACAAACAAGATAACAGTCGGTTTCGAATATCAGGGATTCGAACACCACAAATGCTCCACATGATAGTATGTTCTAGGTAATTGTTATGCGAAAACAAGGCTTCGCTATATTGATCCATTTAGAGATTATCCGCGAATATACCAGTTAGCGATTCTCCAACACACGATCGCAGTCGGAGTCGCTGTATTCTCCATTTCAATTTTGAAGAAAGCTATGTGAAAATTTTAAATGTATTGTTTATTTGTTACTTTTCATGAAGGACGATTGAAGAGAACGTGCACGAGTATTTTTCTTTCAGCCCTTATCACCTCAATGATACGGTAGATATGCAGCTACTTTAACCGTCAACATTCGTTATTATGAGTCGAAAGTCCGGAAACCCTATACCTAAAGTGTAATATACGTACACGTGGCTGAAGGTTTTTTCAACTCGGTGATTGAAAATTAAAATTTTTTGCGGAGGTTGGAAGATCAACGGCGAAGAGGAATTTTAAAACGTGGCTATTAATGAATTGGTTAAGAATGTGCCGTTACGAGCGCGTTGTAATACTCAACTTTTCGAACACCCCAGGTGGTCTTCCTCAGGAATGTTGTAATCAAAATCATATTAACAAAGGAAAAAGAGTTATCTAGTCTCCGTATTTTTTTCAGATGCACTTCCACGATACGATATTTCCAGAATAGACTGGAATAATCTGATCCCTTCGATATCCTTCTTGATCAGCATGCATTCAATTATGTTTTCAATAAAAATATGTGGATATTGGTTGGGAGCCAACATTTCCTCAATGTGAGTAAAGCGGGTAGGTGTCGCCTGCCTGGATGGGGTCCTTGTGATCAATCAAACCGCTGGTTGGAGACGCTATCCGAGACGGCGGTGTGTTGCAGTCAATGGTGTACCTGCATCCATAACATTTCTAGTTCTCCCGCTTAAATTTCTTTTATTAATTTTCAAACTTCTTAGTAGCGTTTTATTCTAGGATTGTAACGAATAGACTTGAGAGAAGTAATCGAGAGCGCAGAGAAGACAACACCTGATAGAAAGGCTTTAATCAATCAGAAAGCGAGGCATGTGATCTATAACATAACGAACAGGAAAAGTAGATTAGGATAATATATGGAGGGATCAGTATGATAGGGAAGAGGACAGTATGATGTAGAAATAATATATGACATTCTCCTCCCCCATGAAAAAAACACTGACGTAAATGTGGTGTATTAGGGGTTGACTGTCCAACGTATGAAATGGGTTATTGTAGGACAGATACTGGCAAACGTGTGAAGCGGGGTTACGCCTCGCGATTTCGAGGTATGTAAGGTCTAACCTTTTGTTGGTGGGAGAGAAGATTTTCAACATTTGTTTCTGGTTTACTAGTAGTTTCTGTCATGTCAGATATAGTACAGGGTGTGTCAACAATAGGAGAGTTTAAAATAGGGTCTGACAAAATAAGTTGTGTCGGTTGAATTGTGTCTTTAATGGGAGCCAGTTGTCGGAGGGATACAGTTTCTTCACGACCATCTGGAAGTCGAATGTGGGCGTATTCGGGGTTACTCTCTAACAGTTCAACTTCTTCTACTAAGGGATCGTACTTGGATGTTCGTACATTCTTCCGATAAAGTACTGGTCCAGGCGTAACGAGCCACTGAGGCAGACTGGTTCCTGCGGGTGATTTCCGATTATGTAGAAAAATGCGTTCGTGAGGAGTAGTGTTGGTAGCAGTACACAGCAACGACCTGATAGCGTGCAGTGCGTCCGGGAGCACGTACTCAGTGCTTTGGAACGCAGGCAAAAAGAAACAGTTTTCCATATAGTGCCATTGCCTTGTGGGTTGTAACTCGCG
>JTDE01021327.1:0-20827 GCA_014338405.1 Paragonimus skrjabini miyazakii | reverse complement strand
GTGCAAATCTTTCTGGCTCTACTGAACGACGTTTTGATAAGGCTAGTTTTATAATGCCTAGGAACGAATAGACTTGAGAGAAGTAATCGAGAGCGCAGAGAAGACAACGCCTGATAGAAAGGCTTTAATCAATCAGAAAGCGAGGCATGTGACCTATAACATAACGAACAGGAAAAGTAGATTAGGATAATATATGGAGGGATCAGTATGATAAGGAAGAGGACAATATGATGTAGAAATAATATATGACAAGGATACTCCACGTCACTGTTGATGTGAGTGGCGGCTCGAGCCACAATACCTTTTGGTCAGGCTCATGGCTGCTACGATGATGATGAATGTGAGAAATTTGTTGTTTTAAAGTATTCCCTAGTGCAAATCTTGTTAGCTGTGATGACGAGCGTTCGGATGACTGCTGTCTTCATACTGAGTGGATGTGGTAAGTGTAGGAACGTTCATCTAATTATGCGCATACGCTGATGTTGCTAACATACACGAGCAGTTAGTTTCTGCAGTCGCTAAGCATGTCTTGATCATTAGTCAAGCTATGAATCCAGGATCCACTCACAAACAGTTATTCGTGAACCCGACCCTTCTAAGACGTATTGCCCTATCTTACCGCGCTAATTGACTGTCTATTACCTCTCCTGCTTGTTTGCTATAAAAAGCTGATTGGCGTTACTGTGAAGTTGATACTGATAAATTGCTACAAAATGCCTGCATCTGGCAGTCTTCTTGTTCTAACCGTTTGTTTCAAACTTCTGAATGGACGTTACAGGTGACGGGAGTTTACGTATGACATCTTGTTAACATTGAAAAAACTGACGACACCCTGTCACCCACGTCGATGAAGCGGCCAACAGTCTGAAATGGTGTTTCCGCTATAACCAGGCTAGATTAGGTTCCCACCCAATCCCACAATAACATTTCACACTTTGAAGACGCAATGCTGACGCAGTGCTCTACGGTATCTGCAATGCTCATTTGATGCAGCTTTTTATGCAACTGGTTCGTATGCTGTTGAGATTGCTGCTCAATACTCGCTTTCGTCACGCCAGTGTTACGATCTGGGCAATGTAACAGTCAGTGTTGTTCGATAAGCAGCCTTATGGCTTAGTAAATGATATACCAAGGCGGGTACGAAGAGCATCATGGTGTGACTGAAGGCACCTACCACAACATTAACAGCAATCTTTGAAGGAATGGTAACACTGATAGCCGACGGCGGTATTATCGATTTGCATCGATGATTTGATTGTTTCTGCTGGCTTCCATGCGACACTGTGACCTTTTGTGTTTCAATGCAGTGCTTGCCATAAGGGGTGCGTCGAATGTAAATGCATTTGACGCATGGCTACAGGTTGAAAGTACACGAATATTCTTACTGTTTATGAGACTGTGAATCGACTTGGAGCCCTTGTGTGGATCCCCATCACACATTCTTATCCGCTAAGCTCCCTGTACACTTTGTTTGGAAACCGCTTCGACGTCATCCACAAATAGATCTACTTAAACTAGTAAAAGCACAAGAACCCCGCACCCTCTTGAATGAGTTTGTTTCTAGTTCAACACCCCACCCACTGGGGGATGTTTAGAAACACTGGGCATTTGTTCAGCTTGCATTGACTAAGAGGGGTCTTTCTCGTTTGATACTACTGTTCTATTATACGATTGTTTAAACTTCTTGACGCTCTTCTGAATAGTTTGCCCAGCGGCAGGTATTATTCAGTGTGCTAGGCTGCCCGCGTGGAACTCATGAGGCCTGGTGGACACTAGACGCTATCAGGATGCAGCAACCTTCTATTATTGACAAATCTCGACAACCTAATTATGCCGCCCGCGCCATCGAATCGCCTTGTGTTCACTGATCTGTCAACATCACTCCGGCGGTCGAAGGAGAAGTCACACTGGAGGTAAAGTTTCTGAATGGTCAGAAGGTACTCAGATGAGACTGACTCGTTGTCCATTCTTAACCGAAGAGCTGACGGCTTTTTCCCTTAAACTCTATGTAATTGAACCCGTTTCAGTTGAAGCAGTTTTGACAAGCCTCGCCCTATACGTATGTTGAACTTCACAAGAGGCTAGAAAGATGCTTGGTCTATATAAGAAAAGTCATTTCGCCGTTTGCTCGCAATAGGAAAAAGCGTAGAACCGATATCGATGATGATCGGAACAGTTGAAAACCATAACCTTCTATCTGACGGTGTTAAAAATAGTGTGCAGTGTGTATTGAGAACCAAATCACGATGCACTGTTCTATTGTATCTCTAGAAACCAGGCAGAGATCCTTAGAGCAGATTTTCTAGCTACGACAGATGTTGTGATTGACCTAAAACCGAAGAAGATGTCGACCAGGTGCGTATCCTTGACATTCACGGGACTTTAACAGACTAACGCCGACCACATGCTCATGACCGAGTTGTTCATTTGCCCATCCCCCCTAATCCAGTGCATGATCAAGAAATACGCTGAGTTATTCACGAACGACGACGATCTGTACGGTTTCAGTAACTGGATTGCGTGTGATACCAACAGTGTGAACGTTCCGGGCACACGGCCCCTACAGCATACCGATTCATATGGAAGCCAACAGCTCGTACATTTCACCCTCTCCTCCTGTTGAAAGAATCCAACGATAATTACGGGCTTTGCGTAGATTTCGAACGATTGAAAAAATAGAGTTATACCAGTGCTGCTCATCGCTGATATTTTCGACAAGTTGTAACAGAAATGTGTTAACGGTGTTGAGTTTACGCTGTGGATACTGGCAGGTGGTAATCCTCTCACAGGTAGTAAGTAAACTGCATTCACAGTGGGTATAAAACGATGTCAGTTCAAACGCCTTCTGCGCGGTTTTTCCAGGATGTCGTTCACGTCTGGACGATTGATGGTTCGAACACAGATAGGCCTATCCTGTATACTAGTGACCCCTGCTTTGGGGTAAGCTGCCTTTCACAGATGCACTGACGACTAATTGCAATCCGACTGACATCCGCATGTACTCATGAGTCTAGGTTTCATCTGCGCCTCATTCCGGGGATCATTAAGCATATGAAGAATTACACATATCACACACATCAAGAATCAGTCGTAATGGCCATTCTTCCTTGTGAACCTTCGGTATTATGGTATGGGTATTATGGTTCCAGTTGATCGAATTCGTTCGAATGTCGCGGAGTCTATCAAACCCCGATGTTTCAGATTTGTAGAAATGCTCGTCTCAATCGCATCGGTTCTATCTTTGTCGTTTAACATGTTAAATTTAGATGAAGAACTCAAGATATTGGTCATTTTCTGCAGGTAAGTAGATGTGCCCATCAAAACAATTATTTCACCGTTGTCAGGTAGCAGAATATTGTCGGCTGTTCTCGAATCTTTCAGCTCTTGGATATGCCGTTTCGTCAGAATAGTGCTTAAGTACGGTCTACTGTTGAGGTACTGGTAGGACATGTTAACTAAAGTAGTTTTGAATTGTTCTTCACTGAACTCTGATGACGGGATCAGAGATTCAACCTGAATGCATAACTTTTGAATTTGGACCTCTGAATCAGTCCGCATCTTCTTATTTCTGGGAAACCAGAAGCCAGGACCGAGTGATAACGGTTTCGCTAGGCGCATCATGGTAAACCTTTCGACATACTTTTCTGGATTGTACGGGAATTCTGATACCACACTTGTAGAATTCCAGCTACTTTTTAATTTGTCGGACTTCAAGCCTATTTACTTCTTGACAATGTGTTGAATATATTCGTCGAATTGAACACGCTCTTCCATCGTGAGTGATTTTATTGCTGTGATTCGTTGGTTTAAATTTCGCGTCAGCTCATCGATTCTTCCATAGGTCGTTTCTTGTTCATTCAGTGCATGCTGTTTCAGCGTGCTCCCTGTAGATTGAATGCCGTTTCACCACAAAACTTTCCAGTGGTATCTTGAATGTTGTTTAGCGGAATTGACCTTCCAGTCCGTCCACCGCTTGCCCAGTCGTCAATCCAGAAGAGTCGAATTTCCTATTCTGACCGGAATTCGGTTGCGCAGTCCACAGCTGCATGCTCGGCAGCAATTTGTCCAGGCCCCCGTTACTCGGTTGACATTTTCTGAGATCACTTTGGTCACTAATTGTGTTCTGATTCACAAGTGTATGACGTAACTATGTGACTAGTTACATTTGATCTTGCTATCTTGACAGCCATGACGATATGAAATGTTAAGTGATTGGCCCGGTGGTGAATAACCGAGCACAGACTAATCGCCAAAACACCTTTTACTTCTGATGACTTCATGGGGGCTGTTCGAGACGTTTTGAAATTCATTGTCTGTGTTTGTGCGTTTTTTTTATTACGCACTTACCTTAAAGCGACTGTTTTATTACCCAGTGGATATCCAGTATTTCATTTATCGTGTTTGTCTTGTCCATTCCAGTGCTGAATTTGCAATCGCCGCATCCTTTATTAACCTCGGATGGACTCTCCCTGGTCGACTGAGCTTACTTATTCGGCCGCTTATGGATACAATTCGCTGTGTCCCACCGAACTGCTCTATGGCACATTCATCCTCTTCTGATTTGGCCAATGCTGTGGCTCACTTATTACCAACTGGCTGCTGTTTGGCTCTTCAGTGTCTGGCGTCGATTTGCCTATCTAAGCTACTTATACTCGAATGGCGCACTCATTGCAAACGTGCTCTATCGTCAGTGCGGCTGCAATGTGATCATGATATCGAATTTGTTTTGACCAATCCTTCTAAAGCTGCTACAAAGGTTATGAGAAATTTGGCCTCCTCTTTGCTAGAATCCGATAGCAGTAAGTTTCATTTTGTGATTTCTCAGATATACATTCACCCCCCAAGAGAGCTGTACAGTCAAACACGACAGTATCGCGGAACCAAGAGTAGGCAGCATATACAAATAAGTAGACAAGTTCTGTTTTATTAATTCCGAGAAAATCTGGTGCCATAGCCAGACAACGTGTTCTGCATGAACGACGGATTGACCATTCTGCCGCCCCTTCGACAGCTGTTGCTAACCATTTTCCTTGTAGGCCGCCTAGGACTAAAGAAAACAAACTTCATTATGTAATCATGTTCTGCTAACCAAAGAACGGCCTTTCATGTTTTTTTGCTCAAAGCCAAATCCTGACCTAAATATAAAACGCTTTCTAGTAAGGTACGCACATTGCTGTGTTGCTCTGGGGGCTTCTCGATAGGTGCTACTCTTTAGTTCTAGCTGATTTCTACTTCAGATAACCCACAGTGTTGCTGACATGCTTCACTGACAAACGATTCGAGTGTTTCAGCTAAGGGGCATAGTCATTGTTTTGTTCGCTAGCAACGGATTGCAGCTGTATGCGTCGATGTAACCATTACTTGAAGTCATTTAAGTGACTACAGGTGGACTCCCATTTTGTATTAGGAGACGGATGCACGTCGCTACTTAGTGGGTACCCTAGCTACCGGCTTTAATGCAAGTAACCCGCGCGTGTCTTATGATTAAGCGCTAAACGACTGTATTCCAAGAATGCGTGAACTGTCCGGTTTGGAGGCGGAAATTTTCTACTATTACCTGAAATACAGCTACACATCCTTCGATGAAGTAATCATGTTCCCGAGGTACACAACGTACATAAATGACAGTCTTGCGGAAAAATTACATCCCGTTGTCAGTTTCTCATATAGTTAATGACAACATGGCATTGCTGTCAGTGATGGCGTGGATCGATTTTTGTCTTTTAACGAATTAGTGTTGTTTATATTCTCCACTCCTCCGGTCACCCATTGCCTTGGTCACTCGTAGGGTGCCGTCTATCCAACTCTTCTACTCTGGACGATGTATACTGTTCTGCAACCAACGCTGTTGCCATAGTTATTCACAATTTGTCCTCAGTTTGTGTCCTTTCATATTTCTTTTCAGGTTTGAACACAGTCTCCTTTGACACTATTGAGCCAATCAACCAACCCGTGAACGAGGGTCATTTCAAAAGTAGATCCGAGTCAAAAGAAGCGTGCACTAGCCTTTTGGTAAGTATCCTGACTCTTGCCTTTGCGATGTGACTTTTGCATCGTATCTGTCTTTTCGTCCATTAACCTCGTTAGACGTTATTAATCACTCTTACCGAATACACCTTCGTGTTGAATATAACGTTTACTTTTCTCATCCTCACTCGACGGTCTGTGTATGAAGTACTAGTATCTAATCGTGTCTAGACTATCTGCTATATATGAACTTAACAACTTTGGTTATATCCTCAAGCAACCTACCATTCGTTCGAAGTAACCAGTTCATTTTCTAAGTATTGTTGAAAATTCTCTGACTCCTTTGACGACCATTTTGCATTTTTTAAATTTTCTTTCATTAGTCCGATCCTTCGTGCTTCGATTCACAATGTGACTCTACTTGGGCAGCACACCAACGTCGAGGAGTTTGTTTAGCTTTGTCACACATCTGCCATGCGTTTATGTATACGGAGATCGTGAGCCGTCAGTCGCAGTCTTCTGTAGCCAAGCCTCTTAAGCTAGACCCTTGGCAAAATCTTCGTTGTGGATTACCTGGTCTCTGGCGCCTGTTTTGGACGGACCCTTTGGAACGAATATGGAACATATTGAAACTAGCCTCTACTAATTCTTTACATGGTGATTCTTGTCTGAGGGATTATATCAGAGGTACTTCACTTGTTTTGCCTGTTTGTCTTACTTTTACGTTGTTTATTCGCTCTAGGCGGTTTACTACGTTACCGTTTAAAGCCAGTTTCTCTTCATCAAACGTCGCAAAGTTGATACCAAGTATTTGCGTGCATTGACAATATGTGTGTGATCTTTTATCTTTTTATAGGAGATGTGTTCCAGGCTATCACACAGCCCATTCCCAAATCCGATGAAGACGTTATCTGCTTGGGTCTTTCGGTTCTCATTGCATGTACACGGATGCTACCCCTACTCAGTACTGTTGTTAACTGTTCTGTCACCCTCGATCAGTTGACCTATGTCGGAATTATCTGTTCCTGTCTTCCGTCCACCAAACTGCGAATTATTGGAGCTAGATTGCTATCGGCTCTGGCAATTAAACATCCGGTTCCTTTTTACAATCTGCTGATACCATTGTTGCTTCCTTGCTTGGAGCTGAGCGTTGTAAATTCAAATGAACGCCTATATTCTACCTGTCACGCAATACTTGATGGTCTTTCCGGTGAGTAGCAAGTCAATATGAATTGTCCAATCACATTTTGTATGTTCATTCAGCTGTTATATTCCCCATTTTATTTTTTAGTTATCGTTGAACATATTACATCTCCTTCCTCGGAGCATCAATCTGTTTTCATCAATGAATATGATCCACTGGCGACTATTGAAACGGAATCGGGGTCTGCGATGTCTTCTAATTCTGATTCCACTTTTGAAGACACCAAACAACTTCCAGACCCTGTGCGCTTGTTTATACCCTACATTGTACTGTTTGTTCCATCGGTACTTAAACTGCTTGCTGATCAAGATGTACACATTCGCTCTTCGGCTGGCCGTTTGTTTGCACTTTTACTGAATCTTTTCCCCTTCGAGGCAAGTTTCACTTCTTGGCAGTGACTTCACTTAGCATATTCGTTGTTTATAATGTATTCCCTGGGGGAACTTACTTTTTCACTTGGAGTCCGTCTGGTTGTGGGAAGTCAGATTGATGCAATTAGTCATTCCAGATACCATTCTTTATGCTTGAAAAGGTGAAATAACTTATCTATTTTATTGGCGAGCTCTGTCACTTTCCTGTCAATGGCTTCATTTATATGCCTGTTAACCATGTTAATGCTGGTCATTGTGAAGCGTTCAAAACTTCACAGAATGTCGCTAATTCTACCTTGTTTCTGACACAGCAAAGCCTTTTTGTACTGTCTGTTGCTAGACCGCTTGTCTAATCCATGCAATCGCCATTCATTCGATGTCAGTTTTTCCAGGATCACTAGTTTAAAGATGGTTACACGAACTTGTGGGGACTTCTTCCGATATGTTTTTTATGAACTCCCTTCAAGTTGACCTAGGTTTTGATCTTTGATTGTGTGTATATTAGTTATATATATATATATATATATATATATATATCAGTTATATCATATGCTTTTACTAAGCAGTGTGTCTCTAGACCTTAATGTGATTTTTCGGTGATTTTCTAGAATACGTTACCAGATCCTGCAGGCATGACTAGGACTCTAAGCGTTGATCGGCTGAAGAAACGACATTTTATTGACAGCCTGTTACATCCGGAGAATATTTTGGTTTACAATCTGCCTGTACCGATAAACGCTCGTTTAAGAGGCTATCAGCAAGTAAGCTCTGCAAATTAGTGACATATTTGTGCGATTTTTTAAATGGCTGTCTAACAGTATATAAGGACACACTATCAATTTAACTTATAACACTTACGGACTGTATGCGTGCTCTCCCGATGTGATTTTTGAGAACTGACTTAATCGACTCAAATTTCCATTCCGTTTTAGTGCGATGTGTTTACTAATGTGTTGATTTAATTGTCATATTTCACTTATTTGTATTTGGATTACAATTCCATACTTACATTCGGATTCGAGCCCCATTGTACGTCTGTTACTGCCGTTGTTAAATGGCCTTTACGTTGGTTTAGTTCGAGCATGCTTTTGCAAGGCTGCGTCGGTTAATTTCGGTCGATACTTCAGATGCTGTCAAGCCTGCATGCTGTGACACTCATCAACCCTCTGAAGCTTACCAAACGCTAACATCTGGGTACTAGTAATCGATGTGTATGGTCAGCTTGGTCGCCCGACTTCTGAAGACGAGGAACTAGTTGATGTTTGGTGTTCCAGTGCGGTGCCTTGGGGCTGATGAAAGAATTGCATATATGAGCATCTCACGAGAGAAAGTGTCGTATCGCACGGGGATCAGTCCGTGCGCCTTAACTCTGGTTAGCAATAAGTCATATAGAAATCATTTGCAGCTGTCCTCATTCTTTTAAAGATTGTGACTTGATTTACTGGCGTGCTGACTTTTGTGCTCGGTTCTATTCACCTGTCTCCCAGAAGTCCAACGTTCGTTAACTGCCTTTTATTCGACATTATGCCTACTGCTAGACTAGGTTTTTTATTGTTACGCATATGCATTATATGTACAAAATGTCTTTCCGATTAACCGTGGGGGTAAATGAGGATGGTAATAAAAAGAATAGTGAACTACACTAAGTTAAACCACGCATGGCGTGGGCTTGGATCAGGTTGAGTGGAGAGATAGAAGATGAACAAATGTTTAATTGTACAGGAACGTCGTTCGTTTGTATTGGATCGAAGTTCCACCGATTGCGTGTACTTATTTTATACACAGTTCTGGCTGCAGTGGACTGTATATTGCAGTGTACTTCACGTAGCAGATGCAAACCTACTCTTTCTCAAAACGTGCTATGCATGCCATAGGTTACTTTAAACGCTTGGTTGCTTGCTACCTGACGGCTGGTGTCAACTAGATTAGCCAGAATAAATCTACTATTGCTTTTGATTAAGTCAAACTAAGTGATGTTCGAAACATTGACTTCCCTTTATCCAGTTCATTAAGACGGCAAGAAGACATACATTGCGAGATGCAAGCATTTCGTTTATTCTCATCAGTCGATTACATAAAACGTTCCGTTATATAGGTTAAGCGCTTGGCAACAAAACAATGAAATGAACGAAACATCACATGGGAGCAATCAGGGTTCACTGCCACCGAACGTTTTATGTAATCGACTGATGCGAATAAACGAAATGCTTGCATCTCGCAATGTATGTCTTCTTGCCGTCTTAATGACTAAGTGATGTTCATTTTTCTATGGGGAAGTTGTCTTGTTGTACGACCAGCGTAGCTCCCTGGCATCAGTTGATTTGATGTGATGAACAGAAGTCACGAATCTCCACACCGCCGAACTATATATATATATATATATATATATATATATATATATATATATATATATATATATACATGTTTGTATGCAAGCCTGGTCATTATATCAAAGTTGACTTGTATGCCAAGGAATTTAACCAACTATTTCGGTGTTCTGCACTGGAGACTTTGCTATTCGATTGCTTTCTTTGTACGCATCGTTTTCACGAATATGATGAACTGCTTATGCTACTGTCAATGCTGTTATACTTCTTTCCTTTATAGGAAGGATTAAACTGGCTGAACTTTCTCAATCAGTATGGTCTGAATGGAATATTATGTGATGACCTTGGCTTGGGCAAAACCTTACAGACAATCTGTATTCTGGCTGGCAGTCATCATGAGCGTAAGACTGCTCGCAACTTTACGACGCATGACACCTCGACGTTAAACTATGTTAACTGTGATGGTCCAGCCGTACCTCATCCAATTTCCTTAGTCGTTTGCCCGTCAACGCTTTGTGGTCATTGGCTGCATGAAGTCAATCAGTTTGTGAATTCCGATCATTTATCGCCCATCATCTATGTAGGCGGACCGTCAGTGAGGCGTAGGTATGTGATCGTTTGCCTAATCCCTTTAAACGCTTTGGATTTGTTTTAACCTTTTTCTGCTTCAGCCTGGCTGGTTTTGATGTTTTTTGCTCGTGCGTCTTTTGTTCATAGGTAACTAATGCAGAAAGAAACTTACATTACCACAAGCATCCTACGGAACACATGTATTTGGTCATCACATATAATCCGTTGGATATCGTTCTATGAGGCTGTCTGCGAAGCTTTCCAGTTTTTTTACTTTTGAAAGCTGACGATGCAAAGCATCTTCCGATTATTCATGATACTAGTCGTTCGCCACTCTCAATGTTGTCAACTTTGTCACCATTTATGCTGCAGATGAGATGAACCCATAATTTGTTTCCGTATTATCGCATTTCTTTCTGTATGCCGTTCTCTTCCTGCAGCCTCCAGAGTCGAATCTCGCAGTTCGACCTCGTGATAGCTTCTTACGATGTTGTTCGAAATGATATTGAATTTTTCCAGTAAGTTTTGTTTGCTGCCATTTTCATTTCGTACGCACGGCTGCTTTTTCTTTCGGGGAACTTCAGCATCCTTCAGAAAAGCGGCTTGTGGCTGTATCTGACATTTCGTTTGATATTGTGTTGTCACTTAGGATGAGCGTGCTCAATTCTTTATTATCTTTTAGAGCATAGTGTGATGGCAATACATTTCTTGCATCTCTCCCTAACGAAGGACCTCTTATTGCCTAAGTGCCTGATTCACAATACTCATGTTTGCCTCCACGCCAGTTTAGCAGTAATTTGTTCAGGAGAACATTCGCCTTCGTTGCGACATTAATCTGGTGCTTCTATAGTGCTACCGCTTATTTATAGCGATTACTAACTTTCCGTTACATAAGCCGAAGTCTTAGGGGATTATGTTGTATGTGAACGCCTTCTGGTGCGACACAAGTTTGATGGTTCGTGTTCCGCATGATCATTCGTTATACGAGGGTACTCGTACCGAGTGTAAAACAGGTGAAATTAAACACCTGAACTTTGTGTTTGACTTTTGGGAACAGTCAGTTTGATGTAACAGCACGTCTCATCCGTTAAAATCTCCTTGCTGTCTATCAGTTTTCATTATTCTTTTTTGTCACGATTCCCCGAGTTACACTATTGATTATTGTTATTTCTGACTTTAGAAACCTTTGTATTGCACTCTAAGCTGATACAAAATGAAACTGTATCGAAAAGTTTGCAGTGTAATAAGGTTTTCGTTATGGGTGTAAAAAAACGTTGTTTGGCAGATGGTATGGACGAGCAAGAAGTGTATCACGACTGGGAATTTGCAGAAGTCAGCGATTCAGCCCTTTGTGTTGGCAACCTCCTCATGACACCTGCTGTACATGACACAGTTTTTCTGTGCCATGGTACGTTGCGCATTTTTAACCAGTCATCCACCAATCCCGTCGGTATGGTCTGCCGATTCCATTTGCGTCATTATTGGCTGATTATACTGTATGCGAACTCACCCCCGCAGAATTCCAACAGATACTACCCATGGGTCGTTTTGCTCGCATTGAAGTTCACTTCTACACTAATGATACTCATTCTCAAAGGTTGACTTGAGGGAAGTGTTGAAGGTTTTAGGTAGTAGAGATCTCGTGGCAACCGTGCACACTAGGTTACATTCTTGGTAAAAACGCACGAGTAACGGTATATACATCAACGCTCCGCCTCATCCGTGGTTGTCCTATCTGATGGGCGAAATGTGTAGGTATTCTCTCCCGTTCTCTACTTTATAAAAAAAACGTTTACCTAACACGCCGGATTCTCTGGCTTGAAGTCTTGACGGTATATATTGAGCTCATGCTGCCGACGCGAGTTGCCAACAGCTTTTGCACTCAGAATTTCCCGAAACGTGTTCCATCTTATTGGGGTCATCATTATTACTGATACAATTTGTGAAGGAGACTTCCAGAACGTCAAACCAATCACTTTCAGTCTAAATATTTTTCTGCTGCAGTCACTCCACTTTGTTGTCCCCGTTGTCGTCCATATTCTACGCCTGCCGGCTCCCCGCTAGATAGATTGATACACTCGACGCATACGGTCTTTTTCCGACCCTATCCAGGTTGGTGTAGATGTCCATGCTGTCCGTTCCGTTTTTCTGGCTTCCAAACTATGGAATCGTCTCTTTTAGTACGAGGTCAATCATTTGACCCAAAACGGAGAAGGTCAAGAGACGTGGCAATACCGTCTTTTGGAAGGATGAGTCAAAATTAGGCCACAAAAGCTCTAAATTTATAGGACGGTACGATTATCATTCATAGCCGACAAGTCGCAGAGCAAATCTAATGAGACGATCATACACGGCAGTCGGACGCACAGCGAATCAGATAGAACGGTCATACATGACACTCAGGGCGTTAGAACAAATCACGTTTCAGGAGTATTAGACCGCAAACGCGAGAAATCACTGTCCAGGTGGTGTACAGGCGTTCGACCGCATGGTTGCTGCGACACCCAATTTAACATTTCACGTTACTCTACTCACATATTTACAGTAGTATGCCTTTATCTTCGTACGTTTGCAACGCTTGCGCTTACTCACAACCGTTTGATATGTCAACATTTAATTCTTTTCCATAAACAACTGAACTGTATCCGATTTTATTACTTATATTTTGATTCATACCACAAGGAACCACATTTGTTTATATGTGTAACAGTAATGCACTACATATTTTACCGCTGGAATTAACTGGACGGTTTGTCACGCTTCCGCTGCACTGTTGTATGCGTTTGTAAAGCTGGTCGTAAGTTACTGTACATTAAAATTGTTTATTATTATATTTTTAGAACCACGTTCGATAACAGTATATATATTTACGTATAATCTTCTGCCCATTTTAAGAGATATATATATATATCCAGCCCAGACTGTGTGTAAGACTAGGCTACCTGAACGCATAATTCAAATCTTCTGGCGATTTAACATAAGTTGACCAGTGGCTCACGCTAAATGAACGACAACAACGACGGATCTTCTGTCGCTGTTTCGCGCGATGGTGTTGATGACGGTATTGTGTTAACTGAGAAGCTGGCAGCCGCCGAATTGCGTATAAGAGAATTAGAAAAATTGATTTCCAAATCTACTGTATAATATCCAGCTAACACAGGCCTCAGAATCTATAAGGCTGATAGTGACTGTCAGATAATTCATGCCGAGAAGCAGAGTGAACGTACTGACTCTTGTGTATCCAGTGATGCTGCTTGTAGTCCACTTGCTGTTCTTCTTAAAGGACCCCTAGAATTTGAATCAGTAGTTAAGTGATATGACGGTGGCATGCGGCGTGACGATTCACGTGATCGAGCCCAGCTGGATTCACGTGCGGACGTTGTCTGCAAGTTTTCGAGTGGCTGGCAGTAGGCGAGTGGCATTGGTGGGATTCTTGGTTCTCTGTCAAACCTTCCCAAAATAGATATATCGTGATATTTGATGGGGGTCCGATGGGATTGGTTGTTTATTCGTAGTTTTCAGTCCAGCGTGTTGAACGTTGTGCAGGATCCCGATGCACGTCTATGTTACTTGATCCATTACTGTGACGGCGAGGCAAAGCAAGCAATCGAAAGTTGTACTATACTAGAGCCTGTAGGTTTCCGAGATGCTATGGAGACAGTGAAGGCGAGGTTCGGTCGTCCGTACCTGATAGCTCGGGCCCACATCAATCAGCTAGTTAGTGGACCGATTGTGAGAACGAACGACGAAGATGCGTTAAACAAGCTAGTAATACAGATGAAAGCTTGTCTTAATACCCTAAAGCAGATGCAGTACGAGGCGGATCTGATTGCGTCCGTAACTGTGGCGGCGATAGTTAGGCGATTGCTTCATGCGCTACAGCTTGATTGGTTCAAAATGGCCTCTAGCATACTTCGAACACCTCGGGAACCGACTTTCAAGGATTTGTACGAGTTCGTGTACAATTGCGCGGAGGTAGCAGCTGCACAAGCTATGTACATAAGAGAACCAAGCTAAAGACGCGATGGGTTTTATAAAAACGAACGATCTGAGACCCGTGGAAGCCGTGTTGCGTCGCTGGCCACTCGCGTAGTGGACGAGTCAAAACCGGGGTATGTTCTGTCTTGCCTAGAATGTAACGGTAGTCACTATATGGACTAATGTTCACAATTCAGAGCTATGAGCATTGCAGAATGGCTGTCGACCGTCTCAAAGCAAAGTCTATGTCAGTTATGCCTCAAGGCCAATCACTCTTCGATGATCTGTAGGTCCAGGAACAAATATGGATTGGGTGGTTGTCAGTCTAAACGTCACCCACTTCTGCATCACGAAAATACAACATTCCCTTCGTCCGAACGAGCAACTATGAATGCTACGACTTCATACAACAGCGGAATAGCTCTGGGAGTGACTCCAGTAAGGTTGCATAGTTCTGAGAAAGTGATTGAGATCAATGCGTTACTCGACTCTGGATCCGACTCAACTCTTATTGATGAGCAGTTGTTGAGAGAGCTGAAATTGGAGACCAGGTCAGCTGTACTTAACGTTTTAACGGTAACAAAGGAATCCCGATTTCTCTCCTCGTCAACAGAGATTGATATATATCCGTTAGATGGTGGTAAACCTATACGCGTGAATCAGGCCTGGTCTGTGAAGAAAATGCCTCAGGTTCAGAGGGCAGTACCATCCTTGGAGCAACTGACACGTTGGAAGCACATGCAGGATATCTGTTTTCCTGATCATCGTGGTCGCGAAGTCGGATTACTTGTAGGTATGAACGTACCAGAGGCCCACTGGACGCTCGAACAGCGACGTGGGAATCCGACGGAGCCGTTCGCGACACGCACCCCGCTTGGTTGGATGTTACTGGGCCAAGTTGATGGAGACGAGCGGAATGGGTCGTGCATTAACGCTATCTGTGGTAAACTTAACGAAGACTCTGCATTCCTTGAAAGTATGTACGAATTAGAATTTTCGGAATCAAATAGCTGTCGTCTAGCACTGTCCGTTGAAGATAAAGATGCGCTCGAACAGATGATATCATCAATCGTGAAACGCGGCGTTCATTAAGAAATCACCTTGCCTTGGAAGTATGGTTGTCCCGCACTGCCCAACAATTACCCAGTCGCTTATCAAAGGCTGATGTCACTTCGGAGGAAGTTTAGGAAAGATCTCGCTATGCATCGTTTATATAATACAGGTGTAGAAGACTATTTGATGAAAGGGTTTGCCGAACCCGTTAGACCCGAAAAATCGGGTTGGGGAAGGAGCTTCTGGTATATCCCACATCACGCCGTTGTGCATCCGAACAAGCCAGGAAAAATCCGAGTTGTATTCGATTGTGCAAGCAGTTATCAGGGTACTTCACTAAATCAACAACTGCTGAAGGGACCCGACCTTGTCAACAGTTTAGTCGGTGTTCTGATGAGGTTCAGGATAGGACGTATTGCAGTGGTGGCTGACATCGAAGCCATGTTCCACCAAGTCAAGATCCCGACAAGCGACAGGGAGTGTCCACGATTTTTTTGGTGGCCTAATGGACAGTTCAACCTCGAACCGGCCGTTTTTCGCATGACGGTTCACCCGTTTGGGGCTACATCTTCCCCTAGTTGTGCCAGTTTCGCTCTCAGCCGAACTATAGAAGACTGCGTTAAGGAGTTTCCCCACTCAACCTTATCGGTTATGAGGGAGAGTTTCTACGTTGACGACTGCCTGTTTAGCTGTGACTCTGTGGAAGAAGCCCGGAGTCTAGTCTCCCAGTTTAGAGTGATCGCGTCTAAAGGCGGCCTCAATTTGACGAAGTGGATGAGTAATGGCAATCGGGCACTGCCCATTCAGTCGACCGAACCGGTCTATAGTGATTGTGTGAATCGTGTCCTGCAGCCTTGTTATATGCATCCAACTCTGGGAGTGATGTGGAACGTCTATGGTAACTACATTACCATTCGTCTAACGAAGGCCTACAACAGATGTACGCGGAGAGCTCTACTGTCCTTTGTAGCCTCTATTTACAATCCTTTGGGATTTGTTGCCCCTGTACTGCTCCCAGCCAAGTTACTGCTACAGTCGTTTGTAAGGAAAAATATGGACTGGAATACAACTGCGGACGAGGCGGAAATGAGTGAATGGCGCAGCTTTCTTGTCGATATACGCTTGCTAGAACAGGTGAAAATACCACGCCCCCTCATCCCGATGACATTTACTGCTGTAGACATGAGACTACATTGTTTCTCAGATGCATCCGAGTTGGTCTGTGGAGCAATAGTTTACGCTAAGGTCGAAAACGATCATAAGCGGGTTATGTGTTCTATCTTGATGGGAAAATCTCGCGTCTCTCCAATCAAATCGGTCACGATACCTCGCTTGGAATTAACAGCAGCAGTTTTGGCCGCCCATCTAGCCGCTCAGGCTATGAAAGAACTTATACTGAAGTCCAAGCCGACATTTTGGGTGGATTTAATAGTAGTCTTACAGCTGATCCATTCTACAACTAAGCGGTTTACCACATTCACAGCAAATCGACTATCAGCAATACACCAGTGTTCATCTCCGGCTCAGTGGAGGTATGTTGAGATATCAGAGATCCCTGCGGATTTAGCATCGAGAGGAATACGCGCATGTGATGAACGTAAGCTGGATCGGTGGTTTCATGGACCCGACTTTCTGAAAAGGAAAGAATCAGAATGGCCAACTGTACCAAAGGCATTAGGTGAAATTCCAAGAGAATGGCTAAAGAAAGACGTAATTTCTATTCACCACTGCCAAACGGCGAGCTTATGGTTCGATGTGTTTGCCAGCTGTGCCAGTTGGACGATGATCCGACGGAGAATAGCGATTTTGCTACGGTTTAAAAAATATTTACTGCTGAAATCTGATAGGACGACGGAAGTCTTGGCTTTGGGACCCTTGCAGCCGAGTGATATCCAAGAGGCTGAATCGGAGATAGTGCGAGTAATACAACAAGATCATTTCAGAGGCGATATTGAAACAATTAAAAACAGTACACTAAAAGAGTCCAGCAGATGCCTTAAACGTCTCGCGAGTCCGCTTAGAAAGTTGTGCCCCTTTTTAGAAAATGGCATCCTACGAGTTGGAGGAAGGCTGAATTGGTCTCCATTGCCATATGATGCTAGACATACCATTCTTCTACCATCTAAACATTTTGCAACCCGTTTACTTATTTTGGACTATCATGAAAAGAATGGACATGTCGGAGATTCATCAACGATATTGGATTTTGCAAGGAACCTCAACAGTCCGCAGACTGTTGTGTAGGATTTGGAACGCCAAACCATGCGGTCAGCAGATGATACCTATGAGTGAGGATCGTTTTTTGGTCTTTCAACCAGCATTTACTGTCGTGGGCATGGATTTCTTCGGTCCTTTGTTCGTCAAGCATAAGCGAACAAGAGAAAAACGATTTGGATGTATTTTCACTTGTCTTTCAGTAATGAGCAGTACATATAGAAGTGGCACGAGCGATAGACACAGACTCCTTTTTGTGTGCGTTCCGCCGGTTTGTTGCAAGACGCGGTGTTCTGTCCAAAATCTACAGCGACAATGGATTGAATTTTCGAGGAGCCGAAGCAGAGTTGAAAGACATTATTAATTCGTGGAATCAAAACAAGATAAGTTGCTGTCTCGCGGAAAGAAACTGTGAATGGATATTTAATCCACCGTACGCTAGTCATCGTGGTGGCGTATGGGAACGCCTGATTCGTTCGATAAGGCAGATATTCCGATCATAGATTATGAAGTTCTGCAAACCACCATGGCAGAGGTAGAGAGAATACTCAACAGTCGACCGCTGACTCCCAATCCAGGTCATCCGGATGATTTAGGGACCCTATGTCCGAACCAGTTACTGGCTTTGATTAGCGAACGGAGCCGAAGGAGCCTTAGTTACCGAACCGTTTGAGTAAACGATGGCGACAAGTGCGCCACTTGTCCGACGAATTCTGGAGAAGGTGGCTGCGGTGTTACCTACCAGCACTACAGAACCGGCAGAAATGGCACGAAAGAAAACGAGACCTGAAGAAAGGGAACCTAGTTCTAGTCACTGATATTCGCACATCAAGAGGTCTGTGGCCGAAGGGCATAGTAGATGAAACGAAGAGAGGGCATGACGGTCTGGTAAGTGAAGTAGTTATACGAACGAACAACGGAAAATTTAAAAGAGACGTTCGGCAAGTTTGTATGTTAGAAGAAACGCCCAACGAAGAGTGCCGCCGGATCTGCGATTATCGGGGAGTGTGAAACCCAATTTACAATTTCACGTTACTCTACTCACATGTTTACAGTAGTATGCCTTTATCTTCTAATTTAACATGACTCGTACGTTTGCAACGCTTGCGCTTACTCACAACCGTTTGATATGTCAACATTTAATTCTTTTCCATAAACAACTGAACTGTATCCGATTTTATTACTTATATTTTGATTCATACCACAAGGAACCACATTTGTTTATATGTGTAACAGTAATGCACTACATATTTTACCGCTGGAATTAACTGGACGGTTTGTCACGCTTCCGCTGCACTGTTGTATGCGTTTGTAAAGCTGGTCGTAAGTTACTGTACATTAAAATTGTTTATTATTATATTTTTAGAACCACGTTCGATAACAGTATATATATTTACGTATAATCTTCTGCCCATTTTAAGAGATATATATATATATCCAGCCCAGACTGTGTGTAAGACTAGGCTACCTGAACGCATAATTCGAATCTTCTGACGATTTAACAGTTGCAATCTTATTGGCTGAGTGGGGCCATACCATCCGATTTGAGTCGATCGATCAATATGGTGTGGTTTAGAGAGTTATTCTCCAACCTACTGCCTGCTTGAGATGAATGGAAAAGGAGTGGCTGATGTATGTAACCAACTTAAAGTCTTTCCACATCTTTTAACGATAGATTGGGTAGCCTGTTTAGCTTTTTCACAGCGAACAGTCACCAACGAATTTTCATTTGTCTACACTGACTAAAACCAAATACATTAAGTTTCACATTTCACATGTATAACACTAGTAGTCGTCATCATCATAACAGCCATGAGCTTGATCAAAAGATATTGTGGCTCGGGCCGCCGCACAAGTAGTCCTTTAATTCGACAGCTTACCAACTATTTTCAAGGTCGCCACTCTGATTTAAAGGCGTTGCATAGATTGACGCCTAAACTGGGACGGTTTTCAGTGTACTGGTAGTGTATCAAATGAAACCTAATGTTGACATAGTATCAACCACCACCCATTACATTTCACCCGGCCTAAACCATCTCAGAGTTGACTCGCCAAAACTTCAGCGTTCGCTGTACGGCTTGTGGAGAACATTCATCCAGCTCATAGGTGTGTTGTAACACTGTCATCGGTGGCTGGATTCAGACGCTTTCTTCAAGCATATATTTACTCCGTGGACTGAGGCTTAGGACTCTTTGAGGTAGACTAACGGTGTACCAGATGTTCCACTGATGTTAGTTTACAGTTGTCTGCCTCATGTTGAAGGGCCCTTGTTGTCTGCTAAATAGACTGTTACTTGACTTTCCTCTCCTTCATTTTCTTAACTATTTGTAGCTCGTTAACTGGCTATTGTTAGCCTTCTTTAATTGAAACTATTTATTGATTTATCTTTTGTAAACTACCAACTCAGATCCAGGTTGATGCCAATTTTCTCGCTTCTGTACTTTTCCTGCAACTTCCTATATTTTTTGTTTCATGTTCTGTTTTCTTGTGCTCGATTATCCGTTCGCTTTTCACTTGTCTTCTGTTCTTCCTGTTTGCAATCCATACTCAGGTCAATATTCTGGCATTATGTCGTTCTAGATGAAGGGCATGTAATCAAAAGTAGTAAATCAAAGGTAAGTAAAGCAACGGCAATATCTTTCTGGACACTTGAAAGGTTATTTTAAAAATATATTTAAATGGTACACTAATTAAAAAGCTGTGGTGGTTTCCTGTTGGTGACAATGTTTTTACTAAAGTATGAAGACTCCTATTTCGTGTTTTAACATAGGAAATCCTTTTTTTAAACCGTTCATTGTAATATTTTGCTTTGCAAGTGCATACGTATTATTTTTCTTTTAGTTATTTTTCTTGGTATTTCGATTAAAGACCATGACTTTTCATCTATCAAACTTCGTATTTTTCATTCCAATCCCATTAAGTATATGATTTTTACCACTTCGACTTCGCTGTTCGTTTACTTCTAATAAGTCCTTTCGTACAGATTTTGCTAATTGTGTCTGCATCTTTAATTAAGTTCGGGCGCAGATATGTGTGGATTGTAGTCCTTTTTATCCTTTGCATGGGGTATTTTAATTACTGTCGGTTTCTCTGCACAGGACGGCTCAAAAATAAAAGCACTTTTTTACTGGTAAATCCGCCTT
>JTDE01021326.1:0-52020 GCA_014338405.1 Paragonimus skrjabini miyazakii | reverse complement strand
TAACCCTTGCGCCATCCGCGTTCTCGGATCACAACACTTAGTCCGTCAGAAGGGCTGTCCACTGTCAACCTGGCGAACTGCTAACACTAATCTTGACATACCTATAGGTAGGCAAGCTACGAATAGCAAATGAAAGTTTATTGAACTCTCTTTCTCCGTTTTACAAACCAGACAAAAACATGTTGAAGAAGGTCGACGTTTTGTTTAGTCTCATCGGTCAAACGTTGAAACCAAGCGGTATTTAAGCGCAGTGGGTTTACGAAAAACAGGCAAACAAGTAGCCTGTGCCAGAGATTTCTTTTTTGCAAAATATTAGCATATCTTACTTACTCAGCATAGGCGGCTACGCAATGACTGGACAACCGTGGCAGAATGTGGATTAGATACGTTAAGAGCGGAGTTTCATGCTATTTACTGAGTTTATCCAATTGATTATCTCAGAGGTTTGTATAAATTTTTATATCTATGTCCCCCGGCTATTGTTTCCTTCCTTCCTCAGATAGTCACTGACATGGCTGGACCGAGCATGAACCAAGCTGCGTCTGTGACCAAAAGGCGGTAAACCTGAAAACCAAGAAATCTGTTCACTCCAGATTTCTTCATTTTAGACTACACACCAAAGGAGCCCATCTTGATGCTTTGCCATCAAAAAACCTATTTGAAACTGGCAGGTTATTCTTCGCAAACTACAAGCTGATGTTTAACTCGTTCACATAGACGTGGAAAGTTTTAAAATGGTCCGAGTCTGTGAGAATTAAAGTACAACATATCGTTCATAATTGCACTAAACACAGACTGTTCGCTGTCCTCAAAGTCCATAAGTTGGTTTTGATAGTAACAAAGTAACAAGATTTTGATAATCTCATGCGTTTATCCGTTATTTGTTGAATCATTGCTTCTAGCAAGCGGTCAGTGAGATATAAACGAGGAGCGAACATCTCACAACAAACTTCCCTATTATACTGAAACATCAATTTGTTTTAAATATTTGTTTGCTTCCTGCACATTTTGCAACAGGTTACCTAACGCTACTCTGAGCACTTCAGGAGCGACTCACATAGGCAACCGGAGTGCAGTGTCTAAGAAGAACAGAAGAACAAACAGTTTGGTTAAGGAAGGGACAGAGTTTGCTCTCCTCCGGCTTCGAACTCCCCGTTAAAGTCCTCCAAAAGTTTATTATTTCATTCCACAATAATTGATAGTTTGAACAAGTTTTACTTGGGAGAATTCTGCTGCATTGATCATTTCTTCTTTCCGGATTTTTGCAATAATGTTTTTTTATCTTACATGACGTGACGAATTCCAGCCTTCCAAAATTTGATTTCTGCCACAGTTCTACTATACCTGTTCATTGTGATAAATTCAATCTTATGTTTAGAAGGTAGAAATCATTCATTCTTGCTTAGTCTGCGGAGGGCTGGTGTGTTTGTAGTGACGATCTCTTGGACTGTGGCATTAACCATACAAAAAACTATCAGGTCACTCCTGTTGTGACCTATTGTGTATGTGCGCTCGAGAGATATGCACCTTCCATGATGTGCGAGGTAGCATGATTCACCAGTAGGCCCGTAACCTGGTCTTTACTCGAGCGTATTTGTGCCGAGGAATGCGGCTTTTGAGGTCGGACGGTTGTTCTGCAACCAGGGTTAATACCAATATTATATTGGTATTGCATGCTGTGCAACCCTAATCCAAATTAGTGAATGTGTGCTACAATACATACTCGTTTTGCTATCTTACAGTTCGATCCACTACAGTGCAGCTTTACTGTTTCACCGCAGGCTAGTTCCTTTTCAGACACAACCTCATTAGTTTTTAAAAAATATTTCTCTTTCTTTTCATTTCGTTACAACCATTTTGAGAGTCATCAGTCCATCATCTACTACAGGCCTGGATGTTACATAAAAAACAAGTGTTTGTATTTCTGAAAAGTTGATATGATTAACGAAGAATCCATGGCGAAGCATATGCCATAGTCATCTGACGTAAGACATACGTATAGGAGAATAACTTGACTCCAGGGCACTGTTAAAATATGTGAATTTTTTCGTAGATCAGTTCAGCTACCACTCTCAAGTCGTCGCATGGGTGTACCTTTAATTTTTACTTTGTTGCTCATTATTAAGTCCAATCTCAAAACGAATCCTCTTTTTTAGATCCCGTCAATTTCACCTTCAGGAACAAAGTTCGTCCACAAACCAACTTTTACTCTTTAGTGATTATCACAAATTTCCATTCAGACGTCCACATGAGATGAGACTCCGTACCATTTAAACGACGACAATTTGTTTGTAGTTTGTGAGAATTTGACCATTCTAAATAGGTGAACTATTGTAGCGTTATTTGAATCGCTTTTCTCGAAATGCTCGGCAGAAAGGCGCTTTTGGCCACAGAAAAACTTGTCGTCTTTGACGCCGGTCTGTAGACTTCTTGCTTGTGTCCTTTAAAAAAGCCACTGGATATTCCCTCTTGCCACTATTCACTCGGGCAGATGGGTGTTGGGAAAAGGAACTTTTTCCCAAAAATTCGCATTATTTGCAAGGGAAGTGGATTTCTTCATTCCCCGGGAACTAGAAAGCTCGTGAGAATTCTGGAACGTCCGGGAAGCTACGCTCGCTTCTGATTGGTCCATTCGGCGACCTAAGTCCAAGGCCGACCCAAACTTATAAATACAGTTGCTGTAAATCGCAATTTTGCCTTCGGGCTGAGCAGCAAATAAAGCTTGTTTGAAGGCCGTCTTTTTCCTTACTTGCTGGGGGGTTCTAAGTTGCGAGATTTGCGTTCCGATAGTTGAGCTCTGATTTTCGTACCGCTTCGCAATATCGTTGCGTTCGTTCGTGATAGAGATACTGCTCGCGGTCTTTGCGTCGTCTTTATCTTTCTCTATCAGGTGGGGTCGTAACAATGGGTCTCACGGAAAACTACGGACAGCACTGTATGACTTCCAAAGTCGTTTGCAGAACGCCTGTGGTTTAAAATCCAATTGTTTGAAGACCAAGCTCACAACTTGAAACATTGCCCAGTACAGCACTTCAAGACATGACAGAAGAAGAATTGATCTCATTTGTTTAGTTGTGTATGACTTGGACCACAATAATCCTTCATCTACCGTGCATGACCGCCCTACCAGGGCGAATCCAATATGTCATCAAATGTGCTTTTCCAGATGATATCTGCTCGTTGCATGTGATTGTTTTTCAATAATGACGTGTCTCAGACTCCGTGAATCTCGTGTTTAGAGGGTCATTCTAAAATGGCCAGGTGGACACTCTCGTACTTTGTGACAGTTAAATTCATAGTTGGTTTGAGCATTTTTTTAAAAAAATAAGTTGGATAACGAGTAATAGTTTCTATCAGTAGGATACTAATGCAAACACTCTACTTGCAGAAATAAATGTGAAAAACTATTCTGTTTTAACTTATGCCCGGATGAGTTAAATGGAATTTGCCTACTCCATCAGCTCACTTGCAGTTGCGGTGATGTGCATTTTGGTTGAACATAGGCTTAAGTAGTTGATACGCACGACGACGCAACAGACAAAAGCAACAGAACTAACTGACCGCAGTCCTACCTTGTTTGTTGTAAAGCTCATCATGGAATAGGTCACGTTGTTGACCACGTCAACCACACTTGATGTCTAATTGTGCAGCCGAAATTTGAAATGGCTGACGTTTTTCGAAGCAATTCTACTCAATGCTCGCCGTCCGGCAACGTGTGTGTTTATGAACTGTTGGCTCAGGCAATTAGTCTGCCTCGGAAGCGACACCAATCATTCTTCCATGTAAAGTATAATGATTAATCATTTCCAAGTGTTGTTGCTACCCACCCGTCCCTATATCTTAAAGTTTTACGTTCGTACCTAAAGGGATTAAGCGAAATGTTAACATCCCACTACGTCTTATGTTATCAGTAAAAGGGACCGCACAAAGTTATGCTTACAATTGCGTTATGTTTGACGTCACATACCCAAGCGCAACCAATGACGCCCGACTGGATGGTGCAGAAAGTAACAAGATCTGTTGTACCGCTCGTTCGCTATGGTCAACTTACAGCAAAGATATGTCGGAGAGGATTATCTTATGAACAGGGTCGACTAAGGAGAAAACTGCCAAAATATTGCTTTTGGATATATTCGACTAACAGGAGTAACATAACATTTTGTGGATCAGTGTCAACCGTTCATTCGGAAAAAGGATTAGTCCTCAAGAGTTAACTGTAAAACACCACTTTTTACTTTGTGGAGATATTTGGTATACTTTAATATGCACCGCTTGCAACCCTTGCAGGTTATTTTTCAACTGCGTGCATTAGGCGTACTTTTAACTAAGAACGTCAGATAGGAGGATATATGGAAAGAACCAGTAACCTTACTGAGTTTCACCGGTATCAATGTCTTCATACCAATCAACTTGTAACCAGAAGAATTACGTTTGTTGCGCATAAAGAATCTAACAAGATTCAAGTGAATGATCAACTGGGCGACAAACCCGATCGTATTTAATCCTCTCATTCGATTTTAACGTTGCTAGCTGATACCTACGTGCATACATACATGCCCGTTACACGTTAACTGACAGGCAGATGTTCACCAGCATGTCAAAGTTATCGCATTCTGCGTTTCGGATAGATTCATACAAAGTATGTCAATCACCCAGTCCCTCATTAATGAATTAACTGTTTATGAAATAAAACAACCCCGTTCATAGACCCATATTATGTATGACCAATAATTCTCGAACACAACTATAGACGAGAGAGTTCGAACGTATTTGTTTCCATTAGGTCTCATTGTCAATCATCTCTTGAAAACGACTGACCATCCTAATCGTGTAGGTTGGACAACATGCAAACTATATACACTTCAAAACAGCTTCATTGCAGTTTAGCAACCCTGTTAATATGTGACGCTTTGTGGTTCATTATCCTATCAATAATATTAATACTTCAAGTATGAATGCTATTCTATGGAAAAATAATCATCACATTCTTTCATTTAAACTATCTACACACCACTGCATGTCCCTCATAAAAAATATTCCAGTTGGCATTCCATAATTGGACTATCCGATGGTCAAAAGAGTATAAACTTTAACCAACTAGCATTTTATAAATAATCTTACCCTGTTGCATGGTAAGTAAAAAGCAAGCGAATATATTGTTGATAACTAACATGAGATTTATTTGATATAAGCTAAACATCATTCGAAATTGATCGCAGGCTTCGCGTTTACTTACAGTTTCCAGTAGATCCTTTTCGGAACAGGCACTAGAGCATTCATATTGTAAGCATAATTCAGCAGATCAGTGGAATACGACATCAACGCATATTTGGGCACTCTAACTGTTCAATAAGTAGCAGGTTTTACGCGAATATGGAAAATGAACAGATATCACTATAGGTTAAATGATTAAACTTGATGTGCGTGATGGTATTAGCCTTATGTTAGACGAGTAATCGGATGTTGCTAACGGTAGTGTGGGATTTACCACTTAAGAAGGTCCCGTAAAGTCTTGCTCGGATCCGATTATGTGCGCAGATAGGGCATTGGTGAATAGATCTGGTGGACCGCCATCAATTGTCAACAGTCTGGCGGAGCTTTCTAAAGCGATGCCGACCCTATGTAACGGACCTCTGAGAGTATACTCTGAAGGTAGTTTAAGCCTTCACGTGCAACAAAAGCAGAAGAGATCGTAACATTTGGTGGTAATTTGACTTGTTACTACGGAATATACACTCAACTAGCTTGTCTTTCCGAGAAAAAATTGAAACCACCAAACTTGCACTTTTTGAAGCCTACTTGAATCACTGTGTAAACTCGTTGTTAAAACACGCACAACGTCCGAGTTTTTTCCACTCTCATATGGCAATTTTCTCCTATGACCCTAAGAAGTCAGGTTAAAAGTATATCGATTTCATCTCGATTCAGTGTGCACTGGATTACTCTACAAAAGCGTGAATCAAACGATAAGTTTGGCAGGCTTTTTTGAATTGGGGTTATATCGAGTACAATTTCATATATCTACATTCTAAAGCACACATTAGAAGTGCACCCTCATTGTCACTTATGAAACCCTATTATGTTATTTAAATCAACAGTCGTTTGTTCTCCTGCAACTGTGGTGAAGAACAATTGTTTATTTTTATGAAACTAAAGTTTTATAGAATGGAGAATAATAAACCGTACGGCATGTGATTCCGTAGTGAACGTATTCGGGAGTAGCCGCAGCTCATCGCTAAACACTCGTTTACTAAATGTGTACTACGTAGCCATTATATTCGATTACCTTTCTATGCATTAATTAATTGATTGACTTTAACGAGTAAAAATTATAATGTTTAGTAATCGAATTTATATAGCTACGAGGTTCCATGAATAAAGAATGAATACGATACTTTACTAGTGAGTATACGATAAGTAGATCTTACTGTCAAAACCTAGTCGGTTGTACTCACTGGGTTTAGCACATAGGGTTTTGTCCGAACAAGTTCTTTTTTCTGCATAATACTTGCTCAGGCATCTTTTAGTTTGAATTCTGTTTGAGATTTGTCGCTTCCATGAATCGTCCAAACATTTGCGATGTCTAACCTCTACGCATTCTTTTGCTATACATTCGCTCCAGTCTGACCAGTTTCCATAACGTTCCACATTGAACACAATTAACTTATCCGGCTGAGTTCGATATCGATTGAAATCCATGTAGCCGACATTCAGTAATTTGGGCTATATGGTGGAGATTGATAAGACAAAGGATAAACAATAAATCAAATTGTGCGATCCATATACAGAAGGACAATTTGAAACGGATACTAAATTAATTTCAGCGGATTTCAGCTTCTAAAAATATTAAACATTGTCAAACAGGAGTTTTGTGAACTCTTAGATGTACTTAGAAAAAGTAGTATTTCGAAATGAAGATCGTCTATACCAAATGAAATGCGACTGGGTTAATTAGATTGAGTATATTGATAAACATGTTTTTAGCCAATAAGCTGCGAATAACACAAAACAAGCAACATCATGACTAACACCACACATTTCAGCCAATTCAAGTGGCTTTTAGTTACCTATTTGACTTGTTATAGTTTTCGTACATAACTCGCACTCATCCCATGTAAGTGTAAAAACCTGGTGAGAATGATCGGAAACAGCTGTTTAAAAAGCTGTCCCCTATGATAATCAGGTGGATTTCTTCAAGTGTGTTATGATCGGAATCTTATTTACATTGCAAAGGTGATACCGGTTAAACCACTGTTGAGGTGAGCCAACCAAGAGGGTTGAAACGAAGAGTACTAATGTTTGCCAGCAACTTCCTACTTTTCATAATTCCTTGGTTATCCCGTATGATTTAATAAGAAAAGCACCATCTGATTGCCAGAGGGGAAAAGAAACCTACCTCTGGTATTCCAACTTTGAAGGACAACCCATTAGTGAAAATTGTCAAAAGCGGGCTCCATAACGCACGAAAGAGAACATTTCTAGCCACATCATTGCCATCCTGGTTCACAGATATACATATACTGTGTCCTTATATGAGTGGTGCTTGATCAAAAACAAAGTACGTTTGTTTATTCACTATCGTTCTGTTGTTTGGCAGAGTTTGTTGGACGCATGACATGACATATTGACATAAGGCTAAATGAAAATCACCCTGTATGACCTTAGAGTAGAGGTAAGTTAACGTCTTCATAGTTGGTAAGATGCCTGACTCGAGACACAGTGTTACCTCCATCTGGTCCGTTGGGATCATCTGTATAGATATCCCGGGTACCAACCCAGGTCGGTACGTCATAATATTACGGCTGAGGCGATCACGACTAAGGTAAGTCATAGTGCTATGTGTTTTTATGACTTTCATACAGAACTTCAAACTGTACTGGTGTTAACCAATTGACTCGCAAAAACTCGCATTATTCTTGGTGAATTAACATCGATAGATCTGGTAAAATATCCTACCGATACCTATACTTAAACAGAATGCTTTTTTGGCAATCAGTTTTTACCGATTTACTTCGGATGGCAAAATTTTGAGCCTAGTGACAACGCTTCTAACATAGTGTGGCTCAGCTTTCCAGAAGTCTGTTCACAGCTGACTTACCCCTCTTTTTCTATCCCTTAAAAATTCATTGACTTCATGGTGAGATTCTCGGAATTGTATGTTCGTCAACCTGATTTTTAAAAGCTCAGAAATTCACTGTCAATTAAAATTGATTGTAGCTTTTGCACCCCCACGGACTTTCAGCTAACCCTCTTCAAAACGAAGAACTAAACTGGAGTTTTGCCCTTCTCAGAGCTCATTGGTCGAGCCTGTGCGAGGTCAGCAGGTCAGTGTTATACACGGCTGTATTATGGAGACGTGACCGGAGTCCAGATTTAGACCGTGGCAAGGATATTCACTGGTGACATGCTCTAACCAGAGCGAAAGTCGAGTATAGTGCTTCCTTGCGAAACGGTTTGGCTGAAGCATCTATGGGACTGCAAAATCTGCAATTATTTGCCAGTGATGTCCAACTTTCATCTACTAAATTTTTTTGCCACCTATAATTTACCGTAAATACCTGACAAAGTGTAAATATATTGTGGCTTGTAGTAGGATGATCCTTTGCAATGTTAAAGTTCATTCAAACACCAACCACCAATCAGTAGATGCCAACTCAATTGCACATTCATGAAGTACGGACGAAGCGGTTCAGGACCCTTGCAAGGTTATCAACAAAAAACGTGACAAACTAGTCTTATTTGCTCTCGGTTTCAAAAACTCGCAAATTAAAATTTAAAAATGTAAGTTACATTTTCCGAACGATTAATTTATTTCTAATGTGCACCAACACCCCACTTTTAACACAATTTTCGACCAGTTAATATTCTGTAATCAAACAGAGCCTTTGTTTAGATTACTCAAGAAATTCTGCATAAAACTGCAGTCTGTGTAAAAACTTGCTAACTTTGTTGTCCACGAGCCCATACTGCGTACGACAGTTTGAAAATAGTTACACTAAATCACTTTACTGATTAAGCACCTGTTAGCCGTCAAACGGTACATTTATAAAGCATTGTGAAAATCTTTACTTAGCCGGAAATGAAGTTCTAGGTGAGCTAGCAAGTCATCATGGTATTTTCCACACATTTCAAGAATTTCAAAAACTCATGACATGTTGCAGGAGAATGGTCAGCATATACAGATGCATGGATCATGTCCATTCTGGTGAAGTTTAAACAGTCACCGGTAATTGAAAAGCTTTCTATGGTACATGCGGCAGAAAAACGAGACCTAAAAATGGCAAAACTGCTACTTGAAAGATTGATCATGGACTACTGAGACTCACAAAATGCCTGCTCCTGATTGTGATCTTTTGCCGTTTTGGATGGTATTGCCAAACAGTCGTCCTTCGGGGTCAATGCCCAGGGATTTTGAAACAACCTACTGAAGCCTTCATAATCCACGCTCGGTTTTTACACAGATCATTCAACTGTTTCATACATTCTAACCTAGCCCACACAGACAGAGTGCAACGTTGTAAGTGTGACTTAAGAGAGAGGTAGAAGGATCCTGTAAAATAAGATCCTAACACTCGGCGGTCGACAATTTTTGCCGATCCCCAAAACACTCCAGAGCACCCCGTTTTTAGTAACAAGCTGTTCAGACTGTGTATAATTAACGTCTCAAAAGCGCTAGTAGTGAAGGACAGATGCAATGAAGTCTTCTGTGCGCAGTGGACAATCACAGCAGTAGACAGGAACTGTTAGCACACAGCCCTCATGGAAAGAAGGAAATCATACCGATTTCACAGGTGCGGTTTGTTGATAAACGCCACCAGAAGTTCAGTTATACGGTTTTTAGTTAATCAAATAGTGAACAAGAGCGGCTACAGCTCGCAAATAGGATGAATCTCTCAAATGTCTACATCGATTCAACCGTGAGAATAAGAGCAAATGCAGTTCTTACCCCGTCTTTTAACAAATTGCCCTTTTGCAAACGGGAAGTTCATACTGGATCGAGAAAATAACGCTTATTGTGAATAAAATGGATTACCCACAGGTTATCATAGAATAAAGTGATGCCCTCTACACATTTTATGTTTTCCAAAGCCAGGTAATAGGAACACTTGAGCTGCACTGCATTGTTTGAGTGCCAGACATCGACCTGTTTTCCCTTTATAAAAATCCGAGTAAAAACGGAGGGATAACCATCCCTGTAATTTGATAGACAGATTTATTGAACAGAATAGACGCAAAATTCCACTAATTACGTATGAAATTATGGAGTGAAAACCGTAAAATAAATGCCTGAAAATAATGCCAGTATACATTTGACGTTGGTGTTTACTAGCGTTATGTATTACGCCATAAGATATTAACTATAAGAACCTATGAAAATACGGAGTCATGAAGGGGTACGAAACAACTATTAACAAAATGTTCTGGTTTTCCGAGGAAGCACTTATTTTGTAAGCACGGTTGCAAAAGGTAAATTTCCCTCAGTCTTAAACGAAAGTCCCTTGAATGAATATATTATTTAAGGTTATCGTTAAATTGTATTGTTATTTACCTGATACCGCTCTTATGGTTTAATGAAGTATGTTCAGTGTGACAATTACAACCTATGTTTGTAGACCAGCTAACGAACGTGAGTACTTTGGTGAAAAAGAACATATGTCTACATTGAGGAGTGGTTTCCTGATGATTCATCAGGTCATTGTAAATTTATCTGACCAAACTGAGTCCCCGCTAGAACAAACCAAACAAAGTATCTCCATTAAACATGGTTCGCCCGAGTACAATTTCAAAAAAAGTAACTGGTTATATAATACATCGCATAGACAAACTGGAAATCCATCCGTAGTTTTCATTAACAAACTAACTACTTGTCTGCCTATTTACTTACTTGGCACGTGTGATGCCAGTGAGATTGGTGTCTGAGTGGGCAAAAACTTCGGTTCCAGTAACAAAATTTACACTATACCCTATACCCTATCTGACTGGTCCACAAATGGAAAACACCGATTCTAGTTGATTAGTGATTTAAGGATAAGCAACACAAAAGACCAGCTTCCTTAGAAGCTATTGTCACGAGCTACCTACCAGGGTAAGCGATCCTCAAACTGTACAGTGGATTATGGGGCGAGTGAGCAACTGATTCCAAATGTGATCTTTCCGAGTTTCGCGTGTGGCTTCGTGACCCCGATTGACTGGCGCTTGGGGCTTTTTGTTACGCTATTTCTGTCGCTGGTTCCAGTCCAGTTGGAATCTAAATTTTCAAAGCTGGATCAGCTGGACAAGTCTGTCAAACTACCTACCAATATTACTTTCGTTGTGACCTAAACTTCTGTTTGGTATACTTATGAAATGGGTGACTACCTGAGTAACCTAATGCTAACTGGTTCGGTGATTCCACACATTGGAATGGAGTTTGAGATGAGTATTCTGCTGAAGACAAACCTTTAATCCATCTCAATTCCAATATATTCAAAATTAGAAAGCGTCCACTCAATGTCGGCTATAAAGGTACACTACACTGAGCCACCGTAGTAGTTAACTATACAAAGAAATATCGATTTAACCACATATGTACAGGTGTGTTGCCTCTGATTATGTTGATCACGTATACATAGCCCAAATGGAGGGGTAGAGCTTTTTGACTACTGTCGGATTGTCGGCATCTCAGTTTTACTTAAGTATGTAGTATATGTGTCAACTGTAACTTTATACATTATGCATCAAGAAATAGTTCATTCATTGCTCATCATTTCTAACTTTACTCGTTTAATTGACTCACTTGCACTTTGGCCTCACTATGTTGCCTAAATTTGTTTATTTCAGTTGATACAACTCACCGTGTTGAATTCGACGAACACCACAGAATTGCCCTACTAGATTCAAAAAAACTTACGGTACACATGCCAGGTGTAACTCGGTGTGTCACATGATGGAGAAATGTTGTGCTACAACTTAATTTCAACCCACTAAGCTAAAAACGAGATTAACATAAGCACCGAATCAACAATTGTTAAATAGGAACCAAGAAAAAAAAGATCTCAGTTTCTTTCGATTTTGTCATCAGCTTCAATTTATTGCGCTTTTCAGATAAACTAACTAACATTCATCCTTCAGCTCAGGCTAATATGAGAATACACCGTTGACAGTCAGTCGTTCACATTACTCTGAAAATCGATCAGTAAGATAGTAAACACTTCTTACCAATCTCACACTCAACAGAAACATTACGTTCTACTGAAAAATTTGTGAAACCGCTTACCTTCCCTTCGACGACCTGACTCTCAGAAGTGTCACCTATTGGAGCTCCACCACCATAAGCGTTCCTGTGAGGTCCAAACTCCTTATGATGGCATCTGTGATGTCCCGTTCCATGTTCGGTTTCATCCCTATGATGACGATGTGATGTCACCCGATCGGCCGATGACAATAACAAATAAAGAGAGACGGATATCCACAGCACAAATTTCATAGTTTTTAAACCCGAATAACTCGATTTACCTAACGTCCCTGACGAACTACAATGATGATCCGGGTTATGAAAAGCTAAAACCAACCACTTATATATCGACCTGATTAATTACGAGGAACTTTTTAAACGTAATGGCTTAATGTTTAGTGGTCACTGTGCACATATGTACATTTAGTCAATTCAAATCGGTTCATACAATTACCAATGGGCCAGTAACACATTGTTTATATGTCAGGATCGGGTTTAACGATGACCTGACGTACATGAACAAACAGGAAACGTTAGTTGGCAGTCGACATATCATGATGTCCGACTGTTTGGTCAATCATTCACATGAAATAAACCACCCAGCAACATACTGTTGGAGATTAGAGATGAGTAACCATCAGGTGTGTTCACTCGACTGAATTACATAGGCAGCCTACGCATCGTACTTAAAAATCTTTGACAACCTACACATCAAAACATCGCAGGTATCCATTAGACAATAAAACTGACCAAATATATCGTAGCCAATATTTTTTGAGGGTATCAATTACGTTTTCGAGAACTTACTGCATTGTACATGGAACATTAGGTGGAAAGTAGTCCTCAAACGAGGTTTTACGCTCATTTTGTTCGATAAAACACCAAAAGTTCACTCGGGCAAAACATTGAAAATTCGATTTGGACAGCAGTTGACCATTGTTCTTGGTTAGAACACTGTAGATTACCTACTGTTTTGCGTAACAGCCTAATTACTGTTGAACTGAACGCTTGCCTGGACATGTTTACAAGGACCATACATGGGCCACTAATATAATGTTTCTGATAGAATTATCGAGTGGAGAAAAAGTTGGTTTTCGTACCACATCCATTGTCATACACACTTGACAGAGACTCAAGTTTCGCACTCCTACATCTCGGTAGAATTGTGATCTTTCTATTTCGATGACAGTGATAAGCTTTTAAAATATAAGTTGTGCCTGAAAATAAAGATCCTTGACACGTGATCAGTAAAGCTTTCAAAAGACAATGAGTGAGTAGGATTTTTCTGGATGATTAAAAACCTCAACTCATCAACATATTGAACGGATTCTATTAACATTTATAGCATAGCAGTGTAACCTTGCCTATGACCCACTTTAAAAGACTTTCACATCTTTCTAAGGCGACACATGTGGTAGGCTTACCGAACTTTAGTCTTGATCCAAAGTCGAATTCGTGTGACACAGTTACTGACGATCTACGAGCATAGTTGCTGGAAACCCATGCAGATGTTATCAGTTGCTGCTACATTGTGGAGGTGAAGAATAGTAAAGCAGTGTTTTACAATATTGATGGGCAACAGTGAAAAACTGCGTCCTGTTCGCTTTTCCTTGTAAACCACACAGCCAGCTGACATTAATGTTGTGTCACGGGGTGTATATTCACAACTAAGATTCTCTTCTACTGTGGCTACGATAGAACTGATGCGTCGACAGATTTATGTAGCGAACGAGGACAGATGATATACAGTGTAATTAACCAGGAACTAGAATATGAGGGAAATAAGAAACAGACGGAGATCCAAGCCAACTTCCACTGTAAGAAAAGTTTTCTCTGATATATACTATCCGACTAGTAAAGGCTCCTCCAATATACAGTTTTCATTGCTGATTTTCCGATCACAACTGTCTTCACACGTAATCATTTGGAGACACCATACATAAATTCTGTGTTATTCACCGTACTTTTACCATAATTCAAAGCTCATGTCTTAGGCTCGTCTACTATTCAGCTTTTTATCAACTGGCCTTGATTTATTAACATCTGTGATATGATGACACGTCAACCGCGTACGTTTCAGCCAGTCAGATGAATAAACTTGAGTTTCACTGATTCAGCTAACAAAGCACAATTCGTCTGGTGGTAACGAGAATTAAAAAACCATTGCCATGGTTTGAATAGACAACGTAAAAAACTAGAATGCCAGTTTATCAGAGATATCACAAAAACAACTGGATATCACCCTAACTTGCGATCGGAGAAATAGCAGATAACAAAGGAAGCCCACAAATAAAAGTTGCTAATAAAATAGACTGTTTATTTCGGTTAATTAAATTAGAGCCACTTATAATAGTTACACAGTTACCCCAACCTTGCGCCTTCCTAGAGGTCACCTGAGTCGCCGTCAGTAGAACACATGAGATCGGAAAGCGTGTTGATCGTCGTTGCATTCCAGTGCTAACAAACACAGAACATAGCACCAGTCGTGGGCTATGTGGCACTGCTTTTATCCTCTTTGATTGTTGTTCTGGATGATCTGAGCAGATTAGTTCCAGTTTGAAGTTCACATACGAGATGGTAGTACCCGAGTGTGGTGATCGACTTAGACCAAACTTGACCTCACCTGCTGTCCAACGCGACGGTAGATCCATTTTTTGTATGGCGCTATTCGCATGGGTGGGAGGGACGTACTGAAAATTTTCAGGAACACGGTGAATGTGTTACAAATTCATCCATGTGTTGGGTTTTACAGCTTAGATGTATCTAGCTTATGTCGACGAAACAACGTTACATATCTGCCTTGTAGTAAGGAGGCGTTTACATCACAAGAGAGTTACCGTTGGTTGTTCCTTGAAGTTAACGTCTCACGATTGTTTTGGTCTTGTTGAACAGATTTCCACACGATGTTGTTACGTACAGCACAGTGATTTCCTCACAGCCAAAAACGTTTCCGTGCTGGTTACTTTAATTCTATCTGCTAGTGGTTCTTTAATCAGTCATCAAAGTTACTCTGAGAAACAATGCCGCATTCACTAAAAAACACTAACAGGGTCACTGAATATTATATTCGGAATTTTTATAATCAACGAATACTGCTTGAGTGAGGTCTCATTTCAAGAATAATGGCAAGTTCTAGCGCTACATTATCTTCCAAAGACTAACTGATACAAGATGCTGTTGTGTGAGTCAGACAAACATTTATTCTATTACAGTCTTCCTTCAGCTTTTGAGATAAATAAATTTCTTCCTATCTGTTCTGATGCTGCTTTTCTGTTGTGGATTGAAAGGTACTTTGTTGCTTCTAAGAGATGAGCTAAGCTGATCCTCATTCTGGTAAACACATAGTGCTAATTCATTTCGTAGTGAGCCCTGATAGTCTGCAGCATCCAACTGGATGACAAAAATACATTCTCTGCATGCTGTTACAAATTTTACTTGATTCGGATCTCTCTTGTGGCCCCAAAGATGCCGGGTCCTGGAAGTTGTTTATAACAAGATATCCATCACAGACGTGTGAAAATATACAGCAACAAACAAAAACACTATTTTTCACGGCCAGCACGTACTCACATCACTGACAATAGTGAAGTGACGTTCTCTTTGGCGAAACATCACGCATAGTGCACATACACGTTTCCAATGTTCGCTTCTGGTTTCTGGCCTTCCTGCCTTCGAAAACTACTCTTTAGTTTCCGCTTGTACGAGTTTGCCATACTACTCATAACTCAATCCGTATGTTATACACCTGCTTCAGCCTACTCGACACGACTTGCTCCAATGTTGGTAAACCTCGGTTGTGTGTGTACACGCTCGGCGCACCCTGACTAACTGCTCGATTATGGGGATGTAAAACCCAATCGTAGTTTCATAGATACTGTGATGAAAATCTACTCGATTCACCGCTTATCCAAATCCTGACACAATAGAAGTTCTAACAAGAAACCAATCCAAACGTCGCGTCGAAGATACTGCATCAGGATTGTACAAACCGTCTCAATGTTACGTCTTCTGTTATTCGCTTATTTCTTTGTTCCGTATTGCACCAATTAACGTTCAGTTTGTGACTTTGCATGTGTCCGTATGATCATCCAATGAGTGACTATGATTTGTTTAATACTGTTGTACAACCATAAATTCGGCTTCTTGTCTCATGAATATGAACTGCTTACTGCAACTAGTGCGAGGTCTACTGCTTATTACTTGCGTGGAGGTATCAATCCTAGTACGGTTTCAAGGGCTATTCGAAGTCCCTAATTCAGAGTATTACAGATACCTTCTCTTTTTGCCTAGTTTAATCTAGTGAAATGAAGTTTAAATTGCGACAGGCAAGTTTGTCCCGAGAGCTTCTCATCCTTTCGCCCACAACTGCTGGCTTGTCGTTACAGTCGCAAAAAGCCTGAAGACTGACCTAGCATAAGTACTCCTTATAACAGTTTAACGTGCAGTGCCCTGGGGTTGCGCTGTGTTAGATAGGTTAGAAGAAGAAGCTAGGCACTTAGCCTACGTAGCCATCAAATCAGCGTAGTCGTGGGGAACGACGGCCATAAAGCAATGTGATCTGCATCCTTAAGACAGAAATCACCAGAAACCATTATTTTCATTTGACTTTTGTTAGAGGACATAGATTGTACCATTTATTCCCATGGTGATACTGCTAAGACAAATCAAGCTGACCCTCTTATGGCAGGCGGTCTGATACCATGTAAAATGACCTCTGAAACGTCAATCATCGAGCCTGAATTATTCCACTTATGTTCAGTGAGCTCATTACCTATTACGGTTGTGATCAACTGAGCCACGGATATTGTTGGATCGACAGATTGTTGATCGAGCACGTTACGTTTAGTGATCGACTCGAGTTTGCCCCTGTTTGAACTGATCCTTCGCTTTAGTTAATAAAAAGCCACTGGTTAACGGTTTTGGAGCTCTAGACGTCGTTTTGCAATCACAGTTGGTCAATACCTTTGCATTTGGACCAACTAGTCCACTGAATTACTTCGGAAAGTAGCGCTAGGCTCAAGTTATTCATTCATGCTGAAATTAACAACCAGCACTTATCATTTTTGTGGTTTGTAGATTAAACTACGGCTCTCATGTTCTTTAGGTTGACCTACTTGTCCACATATATGACTTCTCTGATCCTTAATGTCTAGACGTTTCAACATAAGAATTCGTGACTACTATTGATTCTGATAGACTGTCTCAAGAGTAGCCAATCCCAACTGATAGCTACTTAGGCAGCAGTACCAAGTGTGGCTGATTTCACCGAGCTCACTAAGTCTCTTGATAGATACTTCAAGACTCTCTGCTTCTGGATGAAGCTCTTGATGTATGCTGAGGGAATTTCTTCCTTCTGCCACAACAGACTTCATCGGAAGAAATGAAAGTCACATGAATCAAAATATAACTTGAGATTGATCATATATTGAGCTAGTCACTTAAATTTAATGTAAATCCATAAACCATCAGGTCACGAAGTCACTAAAAGAGTAAGGGGAACCTGTTGTCGATGTCGAAGAGCTTACTCGCAACTTCAGCAGGATAACGAACACTCCTTTCTCAGTTCCCGTTGTTCTTTCTCGCTCACTCATCTACCCTCACTTGGAACTCAGCTGTTTCTGACGAGTGTATTTGACTAGGGTCTGGCAAAGCAAACGAACGTGATTGTTTGTCACCAATCTTGTACAGTTATTCATTGAGCTTTCACATGTCACAAGCTGCTAACTGTTGAATATCTGCACATCCAACAGGAAGCTCTAAATGTGGTACGGCTAACATTCGTCTGACTTCACTAACGTCCGTAGGATCGTAAGAATTTAATAAATTTTCCCGCTCGAATAGAGACTCAAATGAATGCATTTAAACTTCATTATTGCTCACATTCAGCTCTTGATGTTGTCGTTTTGGTCTACCCCATTGTTTGACCATCTGATGAGAAAACTAGGACTGTTCAGGTGTAATTTGTGGACCATAAAGATGCATTGGTAACACTGACATACAGATGTTGCTTAAAATTCTCAGTGAATCTAACATTCAGTCCTTAACCGTCGATATTGTGGGCAGTTATTTTACGAATCTTAGTCAATTTACCTAACTTAGTGGTCAAGCACCTTCAAAACTCACTATGGGCTCCAGTGTTTTCACTGCACAAAGTAAGCCCCATCCGCTGTTTCCGTTCTTGCTTTGCATAAAATCCATCAATACTAAATCAGATGAGGTAGTGTTAGAAGTGGAATAATCTGCTAAATTTCCTTATCCCGTCCTAATGGACAGTCTGTACCAGATCTTAAACCGGATGGAGTCCCGCCGATTGACCTAACACATAAAACTGTAATTGAACGAAGTCTTTTTACGTTTTAGGAAAATTGTCTTCAACCGGGTTGTCTTCATGGGTAGTTTGCATCTACTCTCAAAAGGAAGAAGTCACCGCTGACCACGAGTAACTTTGTGAGATTAGCTACAACTTACTTGAAATCCGCCGCCGAGCAATTAGACAAGTGTATTTGGTGACATTCTAAGGGATGTACCCCGATTTGTAGCATGAAATCTCATAACGCTACCGCAGAGACAATGCATAAAACCAAAGACCGTACTGTGAAACTCCCTCACTGTTGTTTATTACGGCCGTGTGTTTCACGTGTGTTTCAAACGGATCCGGACGAATGTGCTCATAATTTATCAAACATTACATTCACTAAAACCTTATTAGAAATAGTTCATTGAGAATTAAACACAACTTACCCCATGAACAACCTCAATACATTCCAGGTGCATGATCTAGACGGAAACCCCTTCCACGATCTCAAAGAATTGTTTTTGATAACTCCGGTTAATGTCAGTACGTTTAAGAAAAGACTGGCTTGTATAAAATGCGGGTTCACCCTGGTAACGATTCGTCAGCCCTGTTTTCTGAACGTTATCCTGCTAGTAAACGATGATGAAAGCTCTGTTTTAGATACTATGCACAAAGGGCAATTAATTGAATTAAATGAGCATAATCTTTAAAGATCACATGAAATTTAGACCTAATAGCACACCAGGAAACAACGTGTTGACTGAACAATAGACTGCATAAAAAGTACGATTATGATCTTTACACGGTTACATTAGCCGGGTTCTATACAAGCCACTTAAACTTACCGGAACTCAAACGCCTTGGATGAGATTATTTCCTAAAAAACAGAAAATAGTGCTCTTTTGCTACTAACACCACAAGCTCGCTTGTTGGATGGTAGAATTGGTCGATACGTTGCTCAAAATCTTCACACTGCATGATGTCAGGGGTACTTTTGAACCGACGGGCGCCGTAGAAAATTTCCGTCTAATTACAACAATAATGTTCTCTATAGAAGTTAAATCTCTTTACCAACGTCTATTACACTTAACTATCGACTTTTATCTGAGATTATTCCGTCGAGAAATATTTTACCCCTATCTGTCCTGAAGATAATAGATACAGAATGAACATCACCCACAACTGATCACAGCTGTCGCATTTCCATAGACTTTCCAATCGGCCCTTTCGAGAAGAACCACTAGACTCGAGTTTCATGCCTAATGTGAGGTCAGTGGAGCAGTGTTCAACATGGTTGTCTCATAAAAGCGTGGCCGGAGTTCTAGTCCCGGCCGTAGCAAGGATTTTCACTACTGACGAGCTCTAATGGGAGCGAAACTCAAGTCTAGTATTTCTTTTCAACAGGGGCCGATTGGAATATCCTTGGGAATGCGACAGCCGTGATCACTTGTGGGTGATGTTCAATGTATATGAAAACCAAAATCTCATACTACTCATCAGTGATCATAGTATCGATACGTTGCTCTTTTAGGCGCGGAAAACACGATTTGACTTTGAAAGCCTTAATTTTAGTTAAGTTGATGGTCACTTTTCACAGTCCACCAACTGCACTTTTCCAGGGACGATAGAAGAACTATTTCCATATCGCAATGACTTAATTGTACTTTGTAGACTCTACGCCATTGATATTTTGATTTTTTTACCGAATATAACCATTTTTACAGGTTTTGTGATGTCATAGATTATTTAACTGCTCGTCTGATTGTTGCCTTCAGGATGAAGTACAACGATAATTCAGCCTTTTTGGACGTTTTACTCATAAGAGAGTTAGATTGCATAGTACGTATTTCTACTTATTGCAGGTTCATTTGGCGTAGTCAGTCATTTTAGTGGCACTGGGCCAATTACCTACGGAACGGTTAGATATTATTCATTCGAGTTCGCGGAAATTGCCTAACCCATACGTTTGCTCTGAAACAATTGTTACAATAGACAATAGAGTTTTATTAACGTCCACAGTAAACGTAGGTACATCACGTCAACTGTGTACACTGTGCCCAAAAACAAGCAGTTGCTAATTCGAGATCTTCTGGTCACTATAGTTCGGCACGTGCTTCAGTCTGTCTTGTCTCGAACTTATCCCGCATCTCAATTGCACCCACTACAGTTAACCCGGGGAGTAGGTCTGAGTAGTGCTGAACGTTGTTCATCTGACCATTTTACTTCTCATGTTGTCCATCAGTTACTGGAATGGCACGCATTAGCAGTAAACATTGATACCCTTGTCAGCAACCAACAGAACACACCTCCATGTGGCTGGCCAGTTCGATGATGATGACTAGAAACAGCCCTCCAACATACTCGAATGCAAAGCACGTTCAAATGATTGGTCATCTAGTAAACCCAATAAATTCGTTCACTGTGTTATGTGACTCAAATCTGAAACTGCAATCTAGCAGTGAAGCCTTATTGACTAAACAACGAAAACAAGTTTTGTGCGCGAAAAAATGATTGGCTCGCATTGTATCTCTCAGGACAGTTTATCTGTTCAGTTGTACACCGTTTGCATCATAACTAGATTTTTCCAGCTGAAGAGGTAGGACGAATTGTCACCATCCCACAACATATCTTCCCCTGTATTTTGTTAATCAAATGAAAAGGACCGAACGCTTCAAACATCCAAATTTGCCCGTTTTATGTTTCAACTTATGAGACAGTTTAGTACGAGGAACCGTCTAATGATTGTCCATTTTTTCAAGTAAACAGTAGTCTCACCTCAACCATCTTCTGCTAAGTCTTTATGGATTACTTTGAGTAACCCTGTGACGTGGTCAGTCAGCGTTAAGGCTATCTTTGCCTAAGTCCGGCTTTCAGAGGCTCTCTTCCACACTGTTTAATCAACCGACTTATCACTGTATGCATGTTCCTCCAGTGGATGCACTACTCACCATTTGTTTAACCCGTCGAAGATCACATCCCTATCAGATTCTTAAAACAACTATCACGTTGTGATAGCATTCCAGCAAATAGTTCGTATGTTAGATTTTTTCGCAACAACATGCGGTGTGTGGAAACTTTAATAGAACATCTCGTTTTCTTTTCCTTTGACCTCTCAATGTATACTTCAATCACTTCCACTTGATTTCAGCACATGCATTAATTTTCACGCAACAGGTCTTGAGTTTTTCCGCTACTCTTTGTCTAGCTTGACTTTCACATGTGCCCTGCCTTAGTGTTCTTGAATTAATCACAAAACTGAACACTGTTCCTTCAAGTTGAAAGCAATTATGACCGTTTGCTTAGATTTCCCCACAAGTTTTGTTTTTTTATTTGTAATTGTGTGTGTGTGGCTCAGGTTAGTTGCGTTAACCTTCTTTAGTTTGCCAACAATGTGGATACCTAAATACGTTTAAAATATATCCACCGAAATGCAAAAAACATACTATCGTTATGAAGTGGTGTGACAGTGTTGATGATTAATAAAAAGTTGTATTCAACGCCACTCACCTTTCATCACATTTTCTGTGTTCAGATAAACAGTTCAGTAGACTAATTTTAAAAGAAAGTACTGACGTGTTCACGTTAAGACTCGTTAGCGGTACACATGCCCTTTGCCAGAAAGCACTCAATTAACATATGGTGTTGGTATTGTTCACCCCATTCAGATGACTTTTTTGCGTTGTAAAGTACTTATCCCTCGATATTCAGCTTATAATTTTGGGTCCCCTAACTTCTTAGCACTACGGTTCGACATGTGATGGGTCACTAGTTTCTCATACAGAGCACCTATGTTTCATAAACAAACTATGTTTTTGTTTATTGGTCAATTGAATGAGGTATTCTTCTGTGATGAAAATCTACTGGATTCACTGCCTATCCAAACCCTGACACAATAGGAGTTCTAACAACAGAACAATCCAAACGTCGGGTTGAAGTTACTGCATCAGAATTGGACAACCCGTCTCATTGTTATGTCTTCTGTTATTCGCTTATTTCTTTGTTCCGTATTGCACCAATTAACGTTCAGTTTGTGACTTTGTATGTGTCCATATGATCAGCCAATGAGTGACTATGATTTGTTTAATACTGTTGTACATCCATAAATCCGGCTTATTGTCTCATGAATATGAACTGCTTACTGGAACAAGTACGAGGTCTTCTGCTTATTACTTGCGTGGAAGGTTTTAATCCTAGTACGATTTCTAGGGCTACTTGAAGTCCCTAATTCCGAGTATTACATCTTCCCGAGATGTTTTCCCCGGTTCGTCCTAGCTACAACACTTGCCGACCTAAATCAGTTTGAGTTTACTCACTCCTGATCTAAATTACCCTTGAAGTCCTTAGTCCCGTAGCAAGAAAAGTAAAACTGAATAAAATTTTCTAGTCAGCGCAGTTAAAGAGTATTATTACAAGATACCGTTAATATCTATAATTACTTTGTAAAAGAGTGGAAAGTGGTCCACTGAAATGTCTCCTGATACATGTATAATATGCACTTTAAAGCGTGGTTGGAAGAAAGTCTTTTTGGAAGTCGGACCGCACTGTTGTGAAAACGACTGAGCGAAAAGATTGAAAACCATTGACAGATATTCTGGTAAGTACTTTTATAGGCAGCGACAACACGATAATGCCACGAAAGACCTGAACTCGTAGATGCGGTTTACAGAGATCCAAATAGATGTAATAATTCTTCCCAGCCGTTGCTGTTCTTTGGATGGATTAGCTCAAAAGAAAATCGCTTCACTGAATCGCGAATGAACTGGCACACATCGTGTCATCTGGAAATCTGAAATGACAGACTCAACAAGACTTAGAAGCAACGCGAACCACACCGAAGGGGCAGATACTAACTTATCTTGACAGTGAAAATGATGAGTGATTGATGATGTTTTGCCAAAACTAATAACCATGAGGCAGTTGATCTAATGACTGTTCATAATCTACTATTTATTCCAACAACCATGGGTTCTCTGACCTGCAAACAAGCTTGTTTCCCTGCAAAATGTTCACACTCATTTGAGTAAATAGTTTATAAACTTTTAGCTCATTGTTTAAACGGTTAAACCACTCGATCAGGACAGCAGGGAGCTGATATTACACTGATTATTCTATCCTTTGGTGATAAGAGACACGAAAATCCGGAGAAAATCTGTATAACATAATACAAAACTTTACAGCTGTATTGTATTCTCCGTCTCCCATGTAAACTCTCATTGTGACTGCAATCACCACCGTCCAGCGTTTACAATTGGATGGTTTGTGGTTCTCGTGCACTATCAATGATTCGATCCACGTAATTACACAGAACACCAGTTACCCGGAGGTCACAAGTTATACAAAACATATACCATTGTTCGTTTGTTGTGAGAGAGAAAATATTAACTTACGCAGATGGATAAACACAAGTGCGTTTATAAAGACACTTGTACAACACTGCAATTGTAACTTGAAAACATACCAGGGTTTAGACAACGATGGACAGGTTTGTTTATCATTCTCAGCTTACCGATTAAACAGGATGTGTAACACACATGCGGGAAGTCATGCACATGTGATTCGGATTGAACTTCTAATTGTCGAACTATTAAGGATTACTATAAATAATCACACAATCTAGAGATTGAGCTGTTAGTGAACCTCAGTAATAAACTATTATGAGATTCGACTGAACAGATTTCAACTATTAAGAGATGTGAGATCTGTGCACACAGAAACACCAGCTGTTACGATCATTATTGTCTACAGTTACACATCAGGGATTAACAGTGATATTTAAAAGTTTAACAGTGATTTTGATGAAAGCAGCCTTGGTGGGAATTAACATGAGGGTAAGTCGAACTTAATTCACACGAAACTAACTAAACTCAAACACCTCTCAAGAAGTTTGTTAGAAACAATTGTATGACGGTGTATGTGGCCGTGTCCTTGCCATTTCACTGGTCATATCTACTCAACGGATGGGCAATATCACAACAGAATCGTTCACACAATTGAGCCCACTTAGATACTGTCTTTTTTCGGGATCCCCAATTCAATTTGAGGCGCAAGATCATAACCTGAAGGACAAGTGTCAACCTCACTGGCTCTTCTATATAAGATTAAGTTAACCTCTTACTTGGTCACCTTGTACCGCACCTTAGTCAGATATAGTTTTCAGTGTGACATTCTAACTAACTGACCTAACCACCTTCAAGGACTGAATAAGTGAACTGAGTTGACAGTCGCTGTCAGGTACTCACATTCTAACTTTAGCCCCACGTTCTCTGTTGAACGCAAACATCCCCGGTCGGACAGCTGACGACGGCGTAGGTTATTTTTTACTTTGGACTTTCTCACCTTACTGACACAGAGTGACATCACTCATACAAACACCTTAAGCAATCTCTTCCTGTGCTTTTGCAAACAAATGCCTCTCTACACCAGACATGAGATGGAATAATGACGATTGCTCATACTTGAATAATACCGGCCTTTACTCCCTTTCTATACCTCAACTGTCATTAAAACACGAACCAGTCGACGACCTCCGTCACTTTCTTATGTTACTTTAAATCTTCGTGACTACGAAACTCCTACCGCTCGACAGCACATATGCCCTTCAACACGGTAAGTTATGTGACCTAACGATTTTGTGGACATTGAATACTATACCAAGGAATCAATGAGCTTCAGTAGTGTCAGATAAAATTATGCAGATGTCATGCACGGATAAGAATGTGTGTGGCTTTATTATATCATAGCTTACTTCAATGAAGGGACGAGTTCAATGTACTTGATGGTCTGAAAATGTTGTTTGTTTTTACGACCCACACGAAATCATACTCGGAAATGGATGCAGGGCTCCAATTACTGGAAGTGGTGTTGAGCAAACATGAAAACGGATCTCTATGGAACTAGCTTGGACCAATCGATTACATTGTCGCAACCCTTAGATAAAAATAGCAGCTGGACTGTCGTCTAGTGACCACTTAATACAGAAACTTATGAAGGCCCCTCTGGCAGGCTAACAACGCATCACCACTATACTGGCCAGAAATTACTATTCACACACCTCTTATTCCGAGGTGGTATATTCGCTGATTCAGTTAATTGACGCTTTTAACGATCTATCAGATAAACGCTATCGACTGTCAAGTTCCTGATTTGGGTCACCACAAAGACTACGTCCAACATAGATCAGAATGACGTAGTACTCGTTTTATTCGTAAGTAAGCTTATCCATTTGAAAAGTGTAACCGTGGAAGGTTTTAAAAAAGCTGTCCACATCAAACATCTCTTCAAAGGTGACTTTTTGCCGACGAGTATTGGAAGGATGATTGGTGCCACATAGAAACTTGGTCTACCCTACAAACGATTTGATTGTCTCTACTCCCGGTCAAAAAAACGAAGTCTTATGTTTCCTACTAGTCATTGTATCCATCAGTTTTCCTGCAATCACGCTGACACCATAAGAACAGAAAAAACGCTTGAAACCAAAACTAAATAGTGTATCTCGAAATGGTGAAAAAGTGCATCAGCTCACCAGTAAGTGAATAACACTCAACGGGCGCGGAACGGGACTTCATCCATCACAAGGCACGTACCGACCGCAGGCCATTAACATTATATCAGGGCTTACTGACCCGATGAATGTTCGTGATTCTCAAATACACGAGTACACTGAAACTTTATTGACCAGTTGTAATCAAGCGGTTACCTGCGCCTGAAATCAACTGATTGTCATTCTTTGCTTGTTGTGAGTATCACTAGCTATCTATATCGAATTGAATATTCGGCCATTTCACTAAAGTCCTGTTGGTTTGATGTTAGTCACACGTTTACAACCTACTAGACTGTACGAAATGAAATCACATAGCAGTTTGTCTTATGGCTATTCTATTCAAATGGCCCGAAGAAACTTAATATTTCACAGTATTTATGACGGTTTTTTCGCCATCGAACGGAAAAATACCTAGATCGTGTGACTACGTATTTGTCAAAGCAGATTAGGGATCATCTGTCCACATGGCTTGGCAATGGCACGAGTAAAGTTATCACCAGTGTAATAAGTTCACTTGGGATAGACTCTCACCACCGAGTCTGCAACAAGCGATCCATACCAGTCGTGTACAGAATTTCACCAGGCCACCAAAAATAGATCAATTGCGACTATTAGTCATGGTCCCATCGACCACTGTCTGATTATACAATCCCGCTCTCTCATGGCCATAATTGAAACAGCCCTATCAGACATCTCACTGACCCAAATTCAATGACACCGTATACGCGCACAACTTAGCCCCGAGTAGTCAAAATCGATGATTTCGACATCTGTAATCAACCAGGTTCCTAGCATAGTTCAGTACCGCTTATACAACTCCAGTCGATAACCGTTACAACTGCATCGACCTGATGAAAAATTTCCACAGATAACAGTCCGGCTTCACTTGTTAGTTGTTTGATAACAGAACCCATGAAGGGAATAGTATAAATATGTTTTAGAGACTATACCCTCAAGAATAACAGATATTATGTGTGTAAATTTACATTAAAGCCTTTACGGTGACATATACGGTAGTTTGTGGGTTTGTAATCCCAATTCAACGATTACTGGCTCTTGTTTCCAGTACTTTTTCTATAGGTTATCGTCGTGTAAAATGACACCCATTTTAATTAGACTTTAAAATTAGGAAAGCATACGCTATAGAACGTTACCATTTATTGTTACATTATAAAATTGTGAAAGTAACTTTAAATCAAGAAACAAACGAACCAAACTATACGGGAAATCAGTACTGCATTAATACCTTTAACAGTGTCTTTGATTTATTCCATTATACACTCTCCATAAAGAATTCTGATCAAACTGTCCTCCCAGATGAGGCGACGAATTGCTCACCCTAAAACAATCGAATTCACTACCTTTAATCGGTCTTACTATCAGTTAATATGAAGATACTATCAATGGATCACTATGCAAATTCAATTGGACAGTAATGCCGAAAATATTTCAATTTCGTCACAGCTTTCAACTTCAGGCAAGCCACAAGCTGTCAGTCTTAGAGTAATAGAATAATTTCACCCTTTATAAATCATTAAGAATGTATGTAACAATAGGATAACGTCATACATCAGACTATTAAAATATACCAGTTGTCAGAGACTATGAACAGCTAAAGGGCAGTTACATCTGTATGATTTGTCTGAGTTTAGACGCGACATGCGTTGTGTACACATTTACGAAACTAGCCCAGTGTTTTCTATCGGATTTATATGGTTTGTTTAGCACATATGTTCTGATTTTGTAGTGACTTTTAATAGCAGTAACTGTTTCTCGATAGTCAGAATCGGATACAGCTTGCTGGGAAACGTTACATATTGGGACAAACAATTCACGAAAACTCATAATTCGTTCACGCTTATCAACATCATCATCCTAACAGCCAAGAGCCTGACCAGAAGGTACTGTGGCTCGAGCCGCCGACAACCCCAACAGTGACGCGGAACATCCTAGAAAAAAAGACGTTACTGAAAAGGTTCAAAAATGATAATGAAGGAAGACTAGGCGGAAGAACTAGAAATGGTATGAATGCAGGTATGTGTGATGAGATTGGACTAGAGCAGTTTTCCGAATGATGGACGTTCAGCCGATCGGAACTCAAACTAGATTCTGTAACCCGAATTGCGATCGATCGGCGCTAGTCAACCTGAAATGTTGATCAGTCGCTACGTTGATTAATGTTATTGCTATATAAAACAACTGCCATTTTCCCATGAGTTGAGATAGCTTAGAGCAGCTCAGATTTCGGTTCTGCTTTTTCCTCGATTAGGTAGATCAGCACTCAACAGTTTGCCACTGACTGTGGCACACCGCCATCTCCGACAACATTTCTAACCATTGATTTGAGTGATTACGAGGACCCCATCCAGACAGACGACACCTACCCACTTTGCTCAATGGAACAGTCAGGGTCTTCACATTTCGTGACCACGTTGTTGATTAACCATCACGCGGTTTTATCCAACTGTTGGTGGTCTCAATATATAATACCCGGCACGGCAAACGCTCAGCTGGCATACGTGACCCTACCACCGCAAGCTGTACATGATTAAGCGGCCAACTGATCGCGAATTCCGAGCGTTCCGGAATACGCGCCGGCGAACGGCCGTGTTCTTCACGCGATCAGCCCATTTAATGTGGGTTAAGTGACGGGAACACCGATGGCCAAACACAGCAAGTCTGCTTATATCCTCGTCGCAAACAGGCCACGTTTCCGGAACATAGAGCAAAACAAGCATTACATACTATTCCTTTCAGCAACAACCGAGCGTCTTTTTGGGCCCACAGATCATGCAGGTTGACAAAGGCAGCTCATGCCTTTGCTATCTTCGCTGATATCTCGTCAAGAATACTACAAGCTGACAAGATAGTGCTACCCAAGTATGTGAAACGGACCACAACCCAAATTAGATTGCCTGCAATAAAGATGGTAGGTGTAGAAATGTCCCAGTCTTGAAGAACAACTTTACACGTGCGAAGCTCATTCCATACAAACCAGCCTGATCATTCGCCTTGTTCAGCATGTCTTCGGTGGATGGTTTAAGAGAACGCCACCCACGCCGTCATCATCATCATGGACAACAAAACATCAGTGGTTCACAGTGATGCTTAATTCACACAACACTGAAAAAGTAAACCCTGTACAGGAGGAGAGAAGAAGAAAACGGAGAGGGACCTAACTGATAAAAATAGCTTCGTCTATAGTCAAACATTCAGCATCAAGGTGCCTACACTTTGCAAACAAACAACCGAGCTACAAGTGAAAGTAAGGCGTCATTACCTCATGACGTATACTCCATGTCAATCAACCTAGCGCCAGGAGGAACCTCAACGCCAAACTCGCCGGATTCTTCAAACAAACCCGCCAGAGTGTCCGTGACAAAATTGAACAGCAAGGGGTAAATCGGACACCCTTGACGAACACCGCTAGAAGTGGTGAACCTCCGAGACAGCTGTCCGTGAATTTTCACCCTGCTTGCAGAGTGAGCATACACTGATCTCAACAGACTTACGTATTTTCCTGCTACCCCCTGGCGAAGAAGACAGTTCCAAAGAACGTTACGAACAACCGCTTCGAAGTCGGCCTTGAGGTCTAAAAAGACCACGATTGTCGGCTGCTTGCAAGAGTGCCGATGCTTCACGATCCATCGCAAGGTAAAAATGTGATCAACACACTCACGACTGGACCGGAATCTTGCTAGTTACTCACGAAAGGGGCCGACCGGAAAGTCTATGGGAATGTGACAGCTGCGATCATTTGTGGGTGATGTTCAATCTATACACTCCTCTGCGGTTAGTGAGTCGACGTAATATGAGAACAGAGAGTAATTTGGAGGATTATAATCAAACCGGAACACACTTTCTATGAGAGTTCTATTGTGAACTAATCGTCCAAGAAGAGATCCACTGAGTACATTCTCTTTATAAGTTCCACAAGCGTATCGCAATTCGATGAAGACCTTCAAACGGCAGAGAGACAGTGCTAAACCTTCATGCATTTCCGCAAACTCCCTGTGTCAGTAACAGTAATAGATGTGCAACTTTCATTTTCAAGAAACATGAAACAACTGACATACAAGTGTTTAAACTTGGTTCTACACTAGATACTTTATGTGGAAACTTTTCCAAGGAGGCATTTGACAAGCTGACATATTCTTCTTACAGTGAAAGTAACCTGACTTCCACAGCTGTGATGAGCGATGCAGTATATGGTTTTACGTTCATATTCTAGTTCCAACAACCAGTTCAGCTGCACAACCCACTTACCTTTTCTTAGATTTATAGGAGCCAAATGGATCAGATAACACTCCTTGCAAGAGCAAAACAGTGTATAAACACGCTTCGAGTTGGTTATGTGATTTCGACAGGCTTACTCGATCGACTGTTAGCCACAAACAACTCATGATTTAATCGATGCGGTTAAGAAGATAGAACGCAGTATGGGTCTTTTTGTTGCTTTTTGAAAACAGACAAATCAGACAATATTTCAAAAAAACGCTCGAGTCCTCACAAGGACAACGGCCCAGTAGTCAGCACGATTGCCTCATCAGAACGTCGCCTGAGCTCAGATGCCGGTCGTCAGAAAGGACACGCACTGTCGTGAGAGAAACTCCAGTCTAGTGCTTCATCTTGAAAGGAGCTGATTAGATAGGAAGCTTACAATCAATTGTGAATGGCGTCCTAATTACATAAAACAAATTCCTCGTTACTGATCCGTTTCAGAAAACGTTAATCTTCACGATTATTTTGAGTGAAATTGTGTCTACTAATAAGTAGCACACACATCGTCAGAAATTTTGACGGGCGGATCGTCGGGTAACCAATTAGAAATAAGGACAACTGCACGCACATTGTACTTCCAAACTCCTATACACAATAGGCACATATACAAAAGGCTCATCCTAAAACCAGCAACACAAACATCAGACAAAAAATATTCATCCAATGAGGGGAGTTCCTCTAGAGCACAAGAATACTTGCATATTGTATCTAGTGGAGTAATAGTGAACAAGTATGCATTGTTCAATTAATCCTAGTCTCATTCGGTTTCTCTTTAATCGTCAGGTGTCTTCTGCTCGTCTTTCTTCAATACATAAGTTATATTATCACGTGATGACTGCGTACAATTTATTGAGACGACTCATGCGTATTTTTCCATGGTTTTATTCGTGTAGAATAAATGTGAACAATTCTTGACTTTCACACACTACAATATGGAGTCCAGCACGTCAGTAGTTGGTATAACTATCAGCTTGCGGTAGCATAAACCAATTGAAAATAGTTGATTGCAGTAGACCCCAATAAGGATGGTTAATCCAGAATACTATATTATTTACACTGACTTTATGGTTAGTGATGCAATCCAAGCTCAAACAGGCAGAAACTGGATAAATAAATACGTCATGATTGAAGCACCAAGTTGAATACAACATACACAACCGCATCGAGATACGTTCGTCCAGACAGGGAAGAAGGCAACTTGAAGTGCCATACTAACTGTTCGTTTATGTAGAATAAAGTGAAAATATGCCAACGATCAGTCTTGACAGGCAGAAGTGTTACGTGGATAGGCTGTATGAAAAACAAATTCGCCGAGATGTTCGTTCGAAGAGATGTTTATTGGTAGTGTTAAGAACCAGACTTAATCACAGACATGTGCTCATGTTGTCCTGTTTAAAACTTCAATATCAAAGCAATAAAAAGTGTATCCACTTCATCTCAGTGTGTCATTTAAATACGAAGCTAACGGATCATAGTGTTTTGGCAACCGACAAGTTTTCGGAATACTTTTGCCCAGAAGTTAAACTATTACTGGTGAATAGTGTACGATATCGATTAATACAAATTGAAAATCACTCACAATTGAATACAGCTTCGTATCCAGATAGACTTTTCAGACAACCTCTTTCAAAAAGAAATATTTGACTGGAGTTCCGTTCTGGTTAGAGCTAGTCAGTAGTGCATATCTTTGTCAAGGCTGGCATTTGAACTCCGGTCACGCCTAAATGATGGTAGCCGCTGCAAGACAGTTTGGTTTACATGTGAATACAATAACAGCATTATTCGAGTACTGACAAGAATTCATTAAAATGGGTTATCGAAAGAACTTTTCGCTTGTCATGAAGAAAACGGTAGAGGTTTGTCTGCTGAGACTGAGAGCCAATTGAGTGTAGTTAACAGCCGGTGTCTAGTGTACCTTATAATATAACAATACCCACCGTCATTGTTTCGCCTGTCCTGTTGTGTAAGTGTAGCAATGTTTTCCGTCGTAACATCGGACCGTTTGATTATACAGTTTACAAAAAAGCAAAATATATGCCAACTCATCACGGTAAGAAAAGAAATGATTGATCATACAACCAAGCAGAAAGCAAATCGGGCACAGAATAAACAACGTAAATAAACAAGACTCACGGAAAGATACCACCTTCTGATACACGTCGAAATCTTAACCACACGCCTGATATTTAGACCCCAGAGATAACAATCAATACAAGCCCATTTGTGACTAAAGTGAATATATTTATCAAAGCCACAAAAAGTGGTCAGATAAAATGCTTTGTAAAAACTAGATCTAAATGTATTTACACGAGAATAAAGTGACCCCGAAAAGAAAACAAGATAGCGGCAATCAGCTTGCTTGTCTTCAGTTACTGTTTGGCTAATTCCTCTCGATTGAGTTCGAATAACCGGAGAGTGAGACGCTGGTTCATTTTCGCAAACTTCTCTGTACATTTTTCAATACATGACAGCTGAAAAACATTAAAATTGCAGTTAGAATAACATTGTGTAAGAACCCACCTCAGATTCATTCAGCTTCCGGGCTGTGAAGTTACTCACGCACCTATCGAAACAAACCGTACTGCACCGAACGTACAATTCTGATGTTTCTTTGATCTGCATCTGTACATTTGAAAAACGAGGAAAGCAACCTGATTAATTTTATTTACGGAGTATGCTTTTTCAAACGCAGTTAAATGGTGCAAGAAGTAAGATAGGTAAACATCCACGGAGATGGTAACACGATTTAGATCGCTTTTGTTGTCCCAGTTTCCCTTAAACGAATAAACATTACTGATCATCACAGCACCAGTTAGGAATCAAACCCTCTCAAAGCAGTAATATTAATTACTGATAAATGGATTGAGAATAACACAACGTTATGAGCAAGTTGTAATACTCTACGTTTCAACCGTCTCGGGTGGCCTTCCTCAGGAGTGTTTTAATCGATTACAACACTCCTGAGGAAGACCACCCGAGGTGGTTGAAACGTAGAGTATTACAACTTGCTCATAACGTTGTGTTATTCTCAATGCATTTATCAATAACATGTTAAACACGACGCCAAAACTGTTTGACTTCATTCGTACAAAATTTGGTGCGGATATCTTACAATATCAATTACCCTCAAGCAGACGGATACTGAAATGGAGGCAGAGAACTAGGCGCATCTGCGACAAACGGAAAATAATATTAACGTCAATCAGAATTACACAATAGCTTCATAGGTTGTAATGACATAAATTACGTATATAAATATAAATATATATATGTTATATATATATATATATAATTTACAATTCGTGATGGTCCAGTGGTAACAACGCTGAGCACGATCATGTACCCTGAGGCGTAACCGTGAATGCGTTGCTTTCAGTTACTATCTTATCGTTACACGCTTCAACCACGATCCCCTCGAACTCTTACGTCTAGGTTCGGCTAGTCTCGTTATATTCAACAAATTTGTGATCCAGTGTGTCACATGACAGCGTTTATCTTCTGGTGTAAAAGCGGTCAACCTGTTTTCGTTTGGCAGGGCAGCTAGGGCTTAATACGACAGTGTTATTGCAACCTGTGAAACCGAAGAGGTTCTTAAAAGCAAGAAAGAGAAGCTCAATCTTCTGACACCACTTTCATTTCTGCGATAAAAAGTAACACTGTTTAACGTTCTCGACAAAAACAGAGCGAGTGATACTACAGCCTGTTCCGCAATCACAAGACCACTACTTTGTGTTACCAAAAAGATCGAAAGCCTTTTAGACTGAAGTGTTTTTTGTAGGGGGCTAAAACGTTACGACTTCTACTGCAAACAGGTGTTGGTTTAGTACAGTACCAAAAATTTCCCATCCCACGGCTATCAGGTCACCTAATGCAATTGCATCGTTTCATATCTGGACCAGGAGTGGGATACAAAACATGTGAGTTGTGCTCACGTTGAAATGGCCATCATCGCCAACGAATGACAACTCGGTAAGCAGCACTCACAAATCGATCTGTTCCGAAATCAGACTAGTGATAGCCATTGTTAGTCCATTGCGGATGCCTGGAGGAGTGCAGCTGACAAAATTTATGCCGAAGTGACTTCGGTATTGAATGCTATGGATCTTAGCAGTGGAGAGATCGGACGACATCGTGAAGATCGGAAGGCGTGATGAATGATTACATTGCATCCCGTGGACTCGCGCCGAACGAACGCGAAGAGGAGCTACGCACCTCCGATGAAAAGAGCAGCATTTCGTGAAGTAACTGCAAGTAGGAGTAATGTAGGCATCAAGAGAAACTTTGAGTTGGAGTTTTTAAAACTAACTTGCAGAAACAGGAAGGTTTCATTGGCGTTTGCTTACCGGAAGCTTCCAAAAACGCTGTAGTTGACGAAGTACCATAAGAAACAAAGAACACGGTGGGTTAACAATCACATTGCCTAGACGGTCGGTAGCACAAGGTAATTTGTGTTAATGAAAAAATTGATTTCAATGATCCGGAAGGTTGGGATTAGAATCCGCATGACTTACGTAATTGGCTCAAAACCCGTGGTAGACGATCACGGGAAGGTGACAGTGTGGTTATCTTAAGAACCTTTTTCTCACAAGAAGTTGGGATTGACATTGTGCAGGAAAAGCATAATGCTCAGCCACAGGGTTAGGCACTCTATTCACCTGCTGCCATTTACAATCGAGTACAGTAGGGCGTTTGCAACATGCACACAGCCCAGGAAGATAAACAGTGATTAATGGACAACCAGACTGATACAATGACCTTGTCATCCTCAGTGACGTTCTTAATCCGATTAAAGCTACAGGGATTATGATTCAGTCACACAAGTCGTAACAATCGAACTCATCGATCGAAGAATCGGCTGGAGAAAGCCACTTGGCAAGTGCTCAACGCTCTGAGTGAAACAGGAATTATCCTGACGAACAATGGTGTCTAAATTCTGAGACGAGACGGAGGTAATATGTCCCTTGAAATCTAAGCAGTAACATCAAAATTTAAGTAGAAACGTGAATGGGAGACAGTCATTTTACTACTACTACTGCTATTTGATGAATATATTAAACCGACTTGTGATAAAATCTCGTTTCTTCTGAAAGAATGTCACGCCTCATTGTCTACGGATCGATCCGCATAAACCGTCAAAACTTCAGTAAAAACTAAGTTGCCTTATAGCCATGGGGTAATCGGCGTACTGGGCTACGCAGGAGCCGAGTATTACCTGCCTATTCGAAAACAGACAGGAGCATTCAAACCCACTATTGTATAAGTGGTAGTCGGCGTCGTTACTGCACTGGGCTACCGCGTGCTCATTTGAGGAGGCAACTGCACAGCATCACTCATTGACTTGTAATGCGTCCGCAATATCACCATGTTCTGAGAATGAACAGACATTACTTAGAATAACGTCCGTTTGGTCCTTAAGAGTCACTAACGTCCTTTTAACAGGTAAGTGCTGACGAAATGAGGGTTAGCCAAGGTTTTTGTATATTCCTTCTGGATACAAAATAAGCTATCATGAACACCCATTTCAGGTATTTCACGCCTCAAATAACGTTCGCCAAGGGATGTCTGATCATCCTTTCCCCTTTCAACCACGCTCTAGACTATCAGCTTGAATGAGCACTGCAAGGTTTCAAGACTCCTCTAAGTTGACAGCCGTTGTGTCTATGAATATCATCTTTTTGGTTACCACTCTTACATACAATGTGTAAACCATGATGAGCCGTCTGAAAGATTGGGTTGATCTGGATAGGATACGTCTCGTACTGATGAAGTGATGATGATATAATATTTGGTCGGTTCGAATCCTACTTTAATGTTGAATGAAATTGAGTGACGTAATATAATTAGTATGTAACGATATTGAAGTGTCTATGAGGATAACGAAAAGACGTAGTGAAATCCTCAACCTCCACCATTCGTATATCAAAAAGATGTCCGGTTATTGCGAAGCCCAAAGGTGACAATAATTACCTCCATCAATACACCAAGGTTGACAGTGATGCTTCGCTCAGACTAACATGACAAGAACAAGCCCCAGTTTATACACAGGAGAAAAGGAAGGAACTTACTTTATGAAACCACTCTGCTTGAACTCAAGAACTCCGCATCAAGGTGCCTATACCTTGCAAACAAACAACCGAGTTGAAAGTGAGCGTAAAATGGCACCTGCAAGTACCATATAAAAAAGTTTGGTAAATGTGTGAAGAGGCCGAAACCAAAAACCAAAACTGAAGAGAGGAACAAGCAATCTTACGAAAGCAGGCACTATTTCATCATGAGCGAGTGCACACAACTAACACTGTGGTTGACTGGGATGAACCACGATCATCAAAATCGTCACTATTTTTAGCTTTAAGCCATACACATGAGTACTGTGGTTCAAAATGCAGCTGCTCCTAACAGCAGTCCGCAGAGCAAATATGTGTATACATATGAAGAAAGAACTAAGTAGAAACAATGGAAACTCATGAGGAAGGGTCAAGACTCTCAGGGATGCAAGCTTGCCGTTAAAGGAGACACAATGTTGTGTCCACAAGAGTTTCCAGTCAGTAGTGTGGATGGCCGCGAACGCTCCATTGTAGCAGGCATCACTTGTCATTCTCGTTCAGCGAGGCGATCAAGACATTCACAGCCTGTGATCACGTAATCGCCTGACCGCCTTGCGGTTTCTTCTAACCATGAGTAGCTGCATTGAACAATGTATTGTGCGGCAGGCACCCATCAGCATGCGGAGTACATGAACCAACCAGCGAGAAGTGGACTTCAATAACCTTGGTTATCAGTCGCGAACTTGAACATTTTCCGATTGCACGCCGAATGGACGCCGAGTTGCTCAAACAGTCAGCCCATTTGATAAAAGTTAACTGGAGGGCGACTGTGGTAGAGTACAGACATTTTGTATGCATCCTCCTCGGGAATGGATCCGGTCCTTTATCCATAAAGTAAGTTGGATTGCATACCCTATAAAACCTTGTTTTGCCCGACAATCGAATAAGTTTGCTATGCCACAAACAGCACACACTGACGAATGCATTAAGCATTCCTGCAATCCTTATGGACACCTTGTCAGCGAGCTTGCAAGTTGATGAAATGACACTACCAAGCCACGTGAAACGACGAACAGCCTTAGGCATTCTGTCCGTGATGACAAAGACTGGAGCAAGTTCAAATCAATCTTGGAACAAAACTTCACGCTTTTAAGGTGTAAGGTACGTACCGTACCTCTCCTAACAGCTCAGACGAATGATTAGGGCCACCGCAGTATGATCGTCTGACCACTTGGAGATTTATATTCAAACCTTAAACGGGACCTTACGCTCTCTGAAGGTGTCTCAAACAGTATGTACTTTGTAAGTTCAATTCACTGCCTCTTCGTGGTGCGTTTTAGTCACTAAGGCGAAGGGTGAATGCCGATGTCCGGGTTCATAACCGAGCTGATGACCCGTCGGCTACTCAACAAGAGGAAAGGAAAGTCCTAATTTTAACCATTTGGAAGAGGGAATAGGAATCGTCTCGTTGACCATCGGTTCCACACTGGGGGTGAGTGAGACACAGGATAACTAGAGTCGAGTGGTTTGATAAGGTGCACTTGGTACAACAGAAAAGGCTATGGACTGATATACTGGGCGCCAGTCTCTAACGGACTACAATTTCCGTGGTTCGTCATGCCAGATCAGTGATCACAAATTCCAAATGAAGACTGCTCAGCCAAATCTCTTCCTTAGCACCAGGAAGCACCTTGCCCACAACAAACATAAATTCCAAATTTGCTACGTAGCATCTTGCTCACATTTTGACCGAGAGACCGACAGCTGGCCACGCTTTACTTACACTCCGTTGTACCCTACCAAACTTCTCTGTTTGTTCCCGGGCCGTCAAATTAATTTGGACATGGTGATCCTTATACTTTCTTAGTGTCTAGCATAACGAGCTTGTCTTGCGTGCCAATCAGCAAAAAATAAAGGAACCCATAGCAGTGTACTTCTTCTGCTACCCTGACGTAGTGGTTAGGCTTGCGTACTGCTGACTAGGGCTCCGACTACTTCAGGCACAGCCATGTCGGGCAGGCTAAAGGGGAGCAGTCACATGAAAAGCAGATGCACTCATGTGACTGTATATCGCACTGTTGATTGCGTAGAAGTGCTCAGGTAGAGGCATGAAGTTATGAGCATACAGAAGAATTACATTTATATATGCAACACTGCCTTTGTCCGTATAAACAGGGAGCAAAAAAGATACTGTCGGATCATCCAACGGTTCAGCGTACTCCCTGGCGTATTATTTAATTTGGTTGTAAAGCTAGCAGTGTTTCTCAGAGGCCTGATTTAGCTTTGAATAAGTCTTCTGTACTCAGCAGAAACAGACAGCAATGTCTTATTCAAGGCGTCCTTGGGATAGGCAAGCCACCCACTGCCATGCGAGTCAGACTTTTGAGTTAGTAACCCCGGTGGGGTACACCAAGAAAACCCTTCTGCCTTGCAGGTCACTATGCGGACGACACTTTTAACTAGTCCCTCTGAAAAGAACATATACACCATGGCCAACCGATTACATAATATGAGTAGTCTGTACCGTACGTAAGTCAAAGTAATGTTATAAGATTGTGTTAGCTCTGAAGTCTCTGCTGTTACAGACAAGCCACTGGAGATAGTCAATCGCTTCCACAACCTGAATAATGGTCAGTAGTAGAGGAGTTGGTTAATAGAAGCTGAAAATCGCTAGCAGTTGATCACAGCCGTAGCGTTCCTATAGACTTTCCAGTTAGTTTCTTTTGAAAAGAAACGCCAGGCCTCAGTGTGACTGAAAAGTCTATGGAAATGCGAAAGTTGCGATCATTTGCGGGTGATGTTTAACTTCTATCAACCAGAATAGTGTCACCTTGTAAATTTTTTGCATAGCTGTCGAGGTATCCACGGTGATAGCAAAAACATATAGCGCGTTTGCTAAGCTTCACAATTTATGGTGTCGCTAGAGTATTGATTGAAGGAACAACGCGTGTGTGTGCCCACTTGTGCCCGATGAGTCCGAGATCTGGCTCATCCATGCAGAAGATGCATATGGACCATCGGTATTTGACTAGAGATCAAACACCTGTCGGCCATCGTTGGTGTGGTTGTCTCAGGTTCTTCAAACCCACACAGAGCACATGTCTAGAATATAATAACGCATTAATGTCAAGTTCACTTTGCGCCTCCTGGTTAGACACAAGTTAACGTAGTTAAACAAGCTTGGTCACATGCACTCAGCACCTACAGCAAGGCGCAAACTTCTGGTATAACAGTTCCACTACCAGAGGATGTAGAGGTGTAATGGGCATGTTCGGTGTGCAAAGCATAAATGTGGCACTGCTTCGAATAGTATAAAGGTTCGCTAGGTAGTCAAACACTTAGTTTGTGCATTATCCATCAAACGACCTCACCGGAATGTTATCCGAAAGCGAGTACGATCCGGTCCATGAAGCCGCGAGTTTAACAATGACCGCGAGAGAATCGCGATGTGATGCGCACGAATGCGCTGTCGGGATGAAACAAGCCACTGTGACCGGAAATTACTGGGAGGTTTTCAGTGTTTCCCCAACGTCAGATAGCCAGAAGCAGGGCGTGTGCGAGATAATTCGATACGAATGGCGAATATACACATAAGCTGCAGTGAATCTTAGGACTATCGGCCAAATATAGCGAGTGGCGAGCTAATAACTACGACTTCTGACATACTCAGCGTTTCTTGGCTTATGGGTACTACTTTGTTAACTGAAACCGACCTCTCTTAGGATCGGTTTCTGTAAACATAGGGACCAGTCCAAGTTAAGAAGCAAACGGCATAACCATGAAGTCGTTTACACAAAGAAGTCGTTTTAAATGACCATAACTAGGTTAACGCTACTCCAACGTTCGATAAGAGCTTGCGTAGTTTTTATACTAACCATCAAAAGGGCCTGATTCTCGACGCACCAAAACTGCCGCTGTTTTGGAGACCAAAATTAACATGCGAACATATCCGGGAGTGTGCGGATGGGTTTGGCCGTGAATATGGTTGCACTGATCAAATCTGCATACTTTGCCAAGTGTTGAAACATCGTCGCTGATAAAGAAGGCGGATAGAGGTGCTCTAAGGCATCAAGAAGGGCTCTGAGTTAGTTGCACTTTGGCATGGTCCAGCAAAAAAAGTGGTGCCCAAGAAACATGTCAACATCCCCAAAACAATCTATCGAGTGGGATTAAGGATCACGACGGTTTATCGACAAAATCCAGCATCTTACGTGGAGTGCACTAGTACTCCCCAGCCTCTCTTGTGTATTGGACAAGATAGTGCAGAGCGCCCGGGTGGAACACAAAGAGAGTGGAAATGCTAAGATTAAGGTACGTAGATGGCACTGTCCAAAACGGTAATGCTTTACGGATCACTCACGGCATTCTCGACAAATAAGGAGTTGCCGTCAGTCAGTGTCATGAACTACTCACAACGCTACGTATCAGTGACAGACCTCCACACCTGTACTCACGCTTGATGGTGCACAGCATAAGATAGACTGGAATATCATTTATCTTGGGAGTTATATCAGTTTTGACAGATTGCAAATCTTATAGCTAGAATTCAAACGGCGTTTGCCAGCTTATACCACTTGTGACGGTGACATGGTCTGTCTTTCTGTGAAAGTCAGGGTTTATAATACAACCACACGAGCACTCCATTGATAGAACTAAAACAACCTGGACAACCCCCGCACAACAGGTTCATGACCTGTTTTAGGTTGACAGTGTCTCTTAAGCATTAGCTGCAAGTAAAAGAAAAAACTTCATCAGCAATGAGGAGCATCGACGTCTTATTTATCAGACAGACAGGCTCTACCGATCACTGAGTGTAGTACTCTAAATCAACGGAATTTATTGATTAGGATATACCGTACGCACGCAAACTCATCTTCTACCACATTGTATTTCGTTTGTGTGTTGAGTTAGGATGCAACCGTGTGGATCTACCTCTGACGATTTTGACATTGTCACTGGCGTGAAGCAGGGTTGTGTCCTGGCCCCATCCCTATTTAGTTTATATTTGGCTGCCATGCTAACAGTTGCTTTTCAGGACTCTGGGAAGGACGGCGTTGAAGAAGAATACCGGACGGATGGGCACCTACGGAATATTCGATGTTTCGGCGCCCCAACCAGATTACACACCTCAACGATGCACATGCTTCTGTTCGCAGATGACAGCGCGCTGTTTGCACATAGCGAGGACGAACTACAGCGACTGGCCACGGCTTTCGCGACCGCGGCATCCAAGTTTGGACTGGATATCAACACGGGTAAGACATTTTCTTTGTTTCAGCCTTCCCTGAGTGGAGGTGCTATCTGTACACCTCCACCCCAAATCCGTGTTAACGAAGATGTTGTCAGCAGTTGCACAGATTTCTGCTACTTGGGTAGCAATCTGTCCACCGATCTGTCCATGGACTGCGAGTTGAGAGCTCGTGTGGCTAAGACTAGTACTGCTTTTGGACGTCTTGAAAGACGTGTTTGGAAGAACCACAGCCTGAAGCCGAGCACTAAGCTCTTTGTTTACCGCTCAATGATGCTGTTTATACTGCTGTACGGCAATGAAACGTGGACATTGTATCAACGAAATGTGCGTTATCTGAGCCGCTTCCATCTGTAATGTCTAAGACGCATCTTGGGTATTCGGTGGTCGGACATGGTTCCGAACACTGAGGTACTGCGACGAGCGGACATGAACGGAATGGAAGCCCTGCTGATGTTGAACCAGCTTCGTTGGCTGGGTCACGTCTGTCGGATGAGCGATGACCGTATCCCGAAACAGGTGCTATATGGACAACTGAGATCAGGTAAGCGAAATCCTGGTGGTCAAAAGCGGAGATACCAGGACGTTGTGCAGGTAGGTCTTTCACGTTGTAAAATTGGTTTTAGACGTTGGGAAGACTTGGCGTTGAACCTGACTGCCTGGAGGAGTATGATTCAGACGGGCGTCCGTGAGTTCAACGAGCAGTCGTTGCGCTGTCGAGAACGAAATCGCGCAGTACGCAAGGGAACCATCGGTGCCATAGGTCGTGGAGACATGACTATATGGCGTTGCGAGGTGTGTGGCCGCGAATGCGCTGGCCGTCTTAGCTTAGTAGGTCACCAGCGTACTCACAGTGCATCGTCAGCGAAGAGATGACGAGTACGTTAGGCTCAGGTAGGTCATATCAGCATATCTATTTCATTTTCGTCAATGATTGCACCGACCGAGAGTATGGTCGTTTGGCAACTAATCTACTCCTCTTTTCAGAAACTTGGGTGTCTGCGGTCTTCTACTCATTCTTTTCTTGAGCTTTGTTGGTGTATTGAATGATGAATCGTTTGCCGGATCTTTTCGTAGCCCAACTTTGATACTTGTTTTTCCAATTTATCTTCTCTAGAATGCACTAACATGAATTCCTATACTGAAATGCTTCTTGTGTTACGTTTCACATATCTTTCTTGTCAGTTTAGATCTTGTCAATGCAGTCTGTTTATTTTCCAAGAAATAAGGGTTTTCTTTTCCCGCTAGCCATTCAATTGGCTAACCAGCACTGGCCGACTGGACACAAAGGCCTCACTCACACACCTACTGATCTTATTCCTTAAGGTTTACACCGGATACATGGTGTGTGAGTGGAACCGCAAGTGGTGCAGCGCAAGCTACTTGGGGTGATGGTTTAAGGCGCAGGCGTTTATTGGCTTCGGTCACTGTGACAGGCTAATCCGTTTTGGATGCTGCCCACCGTGTGAGTTAGGATGGAAAGGACAATGTGTTAGCCAGGGTGTTCTTTTAGCTCAGAAATGAAAGTGTTGACGGCAAAGTATGTGTCAGTGGGGCAGCTCTAGCCTTTTGATGGGGTCAAAAGGACGACGAAAACCTTCGGTTGGCAACGTTGTTAGACAGTGATTTACTGCATGTAGTATTGGTGAGCTGCTACATGAGTGAAACTCGAGTCTACTGCTTACTTTTGAAAGGGTTTGGCTGAACAATATGAACGTGAAAGCTGTGACTAATTGCGATTCGTATCAAACAAGTCCCCATCATTAGGCATTTAATAATCGTCACGCTTTCTACAGGCTTTTTTTTATCTTCCATGGTGGTCACTTCCTAACGTCTGTTGTGACAGTAACACTTGCCGGATGTAGCCGATCGACAGTTTGAATAAATTTTTATTGCAGAAGTCAGTAGCAACGTTTAGCAATGTGCGATGTGTTGGATTATCTATCGACCAAAGACGTACATAGTCCAACCGGTGGTTGTCATTAGCGAAACTAGCAAAATCAAAAATTAACACTGACAATTTGCGAAATTTTTCGCACAACCAGCCAAATTATTGTAGGTTACTTGAGGCGAACAGGCATAGACGAAAACCGAAAGTCTTTTACGTGAACAGACTTGGTCTCCTACCCGTACAGTATGACTGACCACATACGTGGATCGACGGCCGTCCTCTTCATAGGAGTCCAAACATCCTTTCAATATGCAAATAACGCAGATTGACAACTGCATTACGTGTCCGTTATATTAGAAAAACAAAGAGTTGCAACATAATTTAGATACTTTTTGGATTTTCGTTCTATGAACCTAACTTTGGCCGGAAAATTTTAACCATAGAGCTAAATCTCCAAACTTTAAGTATGCTTAAAAACCAAAGTCTCTCCGTTTATATCCCCATACAATTTTCCAAGAAATGGGCAAGAGATAAAATAACGTTGTCTTATCTAAGAAATCAGGCATTTTCGAGAGGCTGATCTTAGATTACACTGCTGAAGCAAGATCTATTAATACTTGAGGCAGAAAGGACCGATCATCAGAAATTCGAAAGACAGGGCGCATCAACATTTTCCACGTTAGTGTGCAAGGGGCATGCTTCCGTTTTCTGTACCATCACTCATGTCGTAAACCCGAATGTAAAACATCTAGCGAAATCGGAAAAAGAGTATGAGTGCAGGTGAGAGAAAGTACTGAACAGAATGAAAAATTCAGACAGCCTTAAAGTATCTAGTCATTGTTAGTTGGTATGAAGTAGATCAGCAAACGTTACGTGGCGTAAATGTTAATAGCTTCACCTAATACACACGTAGCATAAAATTTAGCACGCCATCTTCGAACGTTAAAATAACTATTCAGTTTTTCAAGTAAACGCCAGACCACAACGTCGACTAAAAAACGTTCTTACAGCGCTAGGTGCCAGGTCTACAAACGTAATCTATCGAGAAGGTTAAATAAGTATTCCAGGACTAAACTAATTAACTTTAATAGACATGTCCTACGTCTTGGTGATTGTGAAACTCAAGAATGTTTCAGGGTCTCAGTTGCCCACCTTTCGCATTATTCTGTTGGTGCATCATCCTTCCTTTTAAGCTGACTACCTGATCAAAGCGTGGGAAATCCCAAATATATATTTAATCAATTGCTTAGCATAAGGAACCTGTCATGTTAGACAGTGGGATAAGAAAGTACCTCCCATACCTCAAGTTTTCCCGACAAACGTTGAGCTTTTGATATTCACACCCCAAAGTGAACTGTGATTTTCCTCCTCCAGCTAACTAGGTTCCCCTGTTTATTGCAACATAATCAACAGCACATTGTCTATGCAAGTCTTGGCTTTTCGATGGCAACACTAAACGGGGGCACAAAACTAAGAAGCATATAATTTAAGTCACTATCACTCAAGTGCCGTCGAAATGATCGTACGGAGGCCGAGAACTAACAAGATATGCTATGCATACCTGTAGGTAAAGGGATAGGCTTTTATTATCGCTGACAGCTGTTTCCTTTTGGTTAGATGTCATTCGTTGGCGATGATCTCTAACAGAATGTTCAAAACCAACAAACTTCTAACTCCACTCAAATCACCTCTACATATTTTAACACAGTTAGCGAACCAAGGTTAAAATGATCCACCAACACTGTTGTTGGATCGGAATCGGACAGGTAGTCTTGCGCTTACACGCCCACGTAATCACGCGTCCTAAATTATGCCAGATAAGTCATGCAACAAATTAACTAATCACGTGTTCAAGTGCTTGCCGATTCGCCAGTTAGTTACTGATCGTTTGCTTTTGATTATTCATTCTTTATATGCCTGTACCACGGAACCAATTGACACACTGTACTTGTGTCTTACCAACTCGATTTAACAACTGTATGTTTTCTAACCGTTAACAGAGCTTCGGCGATGCGTACTAGTAATCTTCCCCTAGAGGATTCGTCAACGTTGCTGCTATATGATGAAGCAAACTGTGACGATCGCCCAACACATTCAGTGCAACCTTTTATTTCACAGAATGATCCGAGCATCTTCAACTGGTAACAGACCAACAGGCTCGAATTCAACGTCGAGAAATGGAAAATAATGTATAGTCGACACCTGTCGAATATTGTGCACGAGCTAAATGGCTTCGCTCTTCAGACAGTTCTCGTGCTCACAAGCTCTCCAAACGTGACAAACACCACCAACGCGGTACTCGAGAGACACGACGGGCGATTTGACCTTTAGTAAATTAAGTTTCTTCACGCAAAATCCAACCGACTGTACCGTCAGAACAGAGCTACGATTTTGTCTTCCCGTATTCACAACGGCAAGTGGCTCCACCAGAATGTTCAACGTTCCGAAAAGGTGATCTGTGGATTGAAAGCTAGAGTGTAGGAAGTACGACTTGGGGAACTGAGCAATTATTCTTCAGAGTCTGATCGGCATAGAAGTAACCTTTTTCACCATCAAATCACCCAACCATCCATGTGAGTCCATGAGAGAAAAAAGCTTATAAAGGCGTCACCTCAAATGTAGTAGACTGCATTATGGGCAGTTCTCACTAGGCATTTATAAGACGTGGAATGCTCTTCTGGAAGAAGCAACCTCTGTCAACTCCGTTTTCATGTGTGCGGCTCGCCCGGATTATCATACTCTGTCCCAGCTCAGACACCACGCTTGTTTTTACATCCCATCGATATCGTCCTCAATCTTACGGTTCGATAGCTTGTTGAGTGTTGTTTCACATACTCGAAGGTCCCACGCGAAAATACTGCTGACATACGGGTTGTTTCCAATCCGTCCTGCGTCCTTTTCGTTTAATGCTTGGCAGGACCGCAGTTCAGCTGCTTTTCAGGAAAGGCATCCCAAATGGTTGCCGGACGGCAGTCAAACGCATATTCACTTGCCCATCGCGATTGGCTTAATCCATGCAGCAGATAACAAAACACATTGGACAACCAGTGCATCCAATCTGGAACTAAGTGCACCGGTCGTTTAACCGCAGTGTACTCACGTTTGTAACCAAAATCACACATTAGTTGCCATCGTAAATACATGATAATTAAGGTAGAGTTAGGTGATTTGAAAAGAAATTGGGCTATTGTCGAAATGTTCACAACAAAGTGCTGTTGACAGTCGAATAACATGCATAACTGTACGATTCACCATATCCACGCACTACGTATGTATGAATAGAACATCAGAATAACACTATTATTTTGTAGTGACCCGGAGATAATCCCAGTTTGCCGGCTGTACACACTGTAAAATCTTCCCCAAAATATTAGGGCACCCCAGGTAGCATGACCGAATACACACTGCAAGCAGTGCATTTCTCGCAAGCATAATATCCAGTGTGGTTTGTAACTTACCGGGAAAATGCCCTGGCGAGCGCACCACCAAAATATTAGTGCACCCCAGATAGCATAACCGAATATTGAGTAACTATTGACCGACTACTGAGTGACTACTGACCGTCTCACGAGTGACTAGTGAGGGTAACAACTGAACACTTATTAGTCACTCAACAGTCGGTCGACGGAAAATTTATCGTAGCTCTTATTTCGGTACGAACGGTTTTCGGCACGTTTCCTACGTGATGTCATTAACGAACACGACGTATTTGCTAGCTGAATTTCCAGGATATCACGACGGCTTATTACGGTGATATCACCATATCGGGGAAATTGTTAAAAGACGACTTTGAAACAAAAATAATTTATGCAAACATGATGAAATGAACAAAATTAACGACGGTTCGTTCGTCTACTGCATGTTGCGTTTGTCTTCTATCCTTTGAAACTTTTCTCTTTGCATTTTGTACCCAACATTGTACTTTTTTCACAACTGCATGTGACACTCCGACGAACTGATGTTTCATAACGGTTTCTGTAAGGTATGGAAGTCATTTGGTCAACGTACAACTTACCGACGAGTGCGGACGCAAGCAGAGTAGATGCCAAGGAGAATCGACTATTCACTCCTCGCCAATTGATACTTGCCGCCAAGTCGTCTGTCATGGTCGACTTCATCAGGTTGCCGATGCAGTCGGTGACAGAGTTGCCGCCCAACTTGGACAGGTAGTTAATCTGATGACCGTAAAGAAATGGTGAATGTAATTACCAGCATCAGGTACGTTTCGCCATACTCTAGCTTCACGTTTAGCATCTGAGTATCCTCAACCGTCTGCATGGGGAAACGGACGGGAAGCGTGTGATATTTTGAGCTGCCATCTACTGCATGTTGATACCGTGAAGCGTTCATCTCCAGGCGAATAACGTGCATTTCCTCCCGTAAGCGAACGTTTTGCGTAATTAAATTATCCATGATGTTGGTAATTCTCAAAAGGTGGTCTGTGACGGTCAACATTACGGCTAGGGCAGATCAGGGACAAACAATTTTTGTGATTAATTTCTACTTCTTTAACCAAGTTGGAACCAAAGTGAATATTTGGTTGTAACGGTCCTGATCTCCAAAATGCGACGATTCTCTTTGTGAATCCCAAACAAACTATGTGCATGTAATCCAAAGGGAAACATGCAATCATGTCTATGTTTAGCGATTCAAAAGGCGAATCGCCTATGTGGTGTTCCGACTGTCTTCTGCACCTAAAATCTACATCATTTCCCGACTTGTACTCCACGTTCGGGTATACCATTTTTCTGTCCACGTACACACTGCAAGCAGTGCATTTCTCGCAAGCATAATATTCAGTGTGGTTTTTAACTTGCCGGGAAAATGCCCTGGCGAGCGCACCACCAATAATACAATCTAGCATGACATCCACGTCGGCATTGGAGTTGGAAAGCATAACCCCTCCCTTAAAACATTTTTCAGATTATCGACATCAACAAGGTATTCGTGCACATTCCCAGGTTTGCCTTCACCGCAAAATATTCCGATGACAAACACTGGCGTTTTCGGCACAGTCAGTCTTGCCAGAAAAATGGTATACCAGAATGTGGAGTACAAGTCGGGAAATGATGTAGATTTTAGGTGCAGAAGACTGTCGGAACACCACATAGGCGATTCGCCTTTTGAATCGCTAAACATAGACATGATTGCATGTTTCCCTTTGGATTACATGCACATAGTTTGTTTGGGATTCACAAAGAGAATCGTCGCACTTTGGAGATCAGGACCGTTACAACCAAATATTCGCTTTGGTTCCAACGTGGTTAAAGAAATTAATAACCGAATTGGACTTATTCGCTCACAAATGCCAGCTGACTTTCCTCGGAAATGTCGTTCTTTCGTGGACTATGAACGATGGAAGACGACAGAATTCCGACAATTTCTGTTGTACGTTGGGCCGGTTGCATTGAACGGTCCGATAGATGAGAAGGTTTATGAGAATTTTCTGAATTTCTCCATTTTCATCTATATAGTGTGTAGTGTGAAGTGGTGTAAGCATTACGTAAATTTCGTGGAGTCTGTTATGGAAAACAATGTCGCGGTTTGTAGGTATATACGGTGAGTCACAGTTGGTGTTTAATTTGCACTTTGTGAGGCACCTCTGTGCGGAAGTGCGTGTGCATGGTACGCTTGACTCCTATTCAGCATTTCCGTTTGAGTTGTACATGCACAAGCTTTGAAGTTCGTTCACTCACCGAATTTGCCTGCGTCACAGATTTTCCGTCGCATTACGGGAAGGACGTGCACGTGAATGCCGCTGTATTGGATGACGCTGCATGCTCTAACGTACGAGTTGCAACAAAGAAGGGTTGCCACTTTGTATTGCGAAATTCTATGCACACTGATAGAAGGCCAAACAATGCTGTATTAATCGGAAATATGCATGCTCTGATAACAGCAATCTAGGGGAAGAAGATTCGCATTCAAAGATTCGCAAGCTACTGCGACTTCTTCAACACCTGCCTGCCATCATCCACATTGAACATCTACGTTTGTTCCCATCTGTATGTGAACAGCACTTGGGTGGACCCTGAGCGAATTCAGTGCAAAGGATTGCTGTTACCTTTGAATGATCAACGTATTTTTTTACCCCATTGTACATATATGTAGTTAATCGTAAAATAAACCATTTCACGTCCAATGTTTTTACTTCGAATATGTTACTATAGTAATGGACTGTTTAAACTATAATCGCATTTAATCACCGTCAACATTTCAGATGTTTCATGTTGTAGAGTTCGATGACAACACGGTGGGCATTGCTCACAAATCATGAATTGACAAACCTGGTTACACTTTGTGGCCTGGCGTGAGCGGTGAGCAACATAACAGGTTGCTTTTGGAAGGAGTGTCTGCTCCATAAGGAAGCAAACTGTACAAAGTGAAAATGCACAGGACCACCGGTAAGCATAATTTAAAATCAACTATTGTTTGTGGACAGTTTCGAGATGGCCTGCAGATAGGAAGGCTTCCTTGAGCAGCTATCCGACATCTTATCGACGGATGGCAATTCCCCCATGGATCGACAAGGAAAGCGTAAAATTTACGTCTATCACATATCCTAATGCAACGTACGTAGAATACCTGCCGTGAGGTCAGACTTCACGGACGAAGCTGACAGCATTCCGGAGAAAAGGGATTATTCCGTAGATATCGATTACTCTCCACGTCCACCTCCGTTGGACAACATGTCGGTGGAATCACCTTCGGAAAAGCGTTTGCCCCTGTCGTCTTTAGAAAACGTCCCCAATATAATAACTCCCATTGCCACCAGATGAAATGCTTTACGTAGAATTTAATATCGTTGTGTACTTCTTTCATAAAGACGCCGCATCCTCAATCTTCGTACCCCGGCGTTAGATTAAGCAGAGGCGATGGGCACGCAGGTAATTGTTTTCCATGACAACCCGCTCACTTTCATATGCACATGGAACATAAAAGTTTACCACTAAGGGAATCGCGAGGTTTCCAAAATCTCTCTCACGAATAACTCAGACAAAATAGAAATTAATCACAAAAATTGTTTGTCCCTGATCTGCCCTAGCCGTAATGTTGACCGTCACAGACCACCTTTTGAGAATTACCAACATCATGGATAATTTAATTACGCAAAACGTTCGCTTACGGGAGGAAATGCACGTTATTCGCCTGGAGATGAACGCTTCACGGTATCAACATGCAGTAGATGGCAGCTCAAAATATCACACGCTTCCCGTCCGTTTCCCCATGCAGACGGTTGAGGATACTCAGATGCTAAACGTGAAGCTAGAGTATGGCGAAACGTACCTGATGCTGGTAATTACATTCACCATTTCTTTACGGTCATCAGATTAACTACCTGTCCAAGTTGGGCGGCAACTCTGTCACCGACTGCATCGGCAACCTGATGAAGTCGACCATGACAGACGACTTGGCGGCAAGTATCAATTGGCGAGGAGTGAATAGTCGATTCTCCTTGGCATCTACTCTGCTTGCGTCCGCACTCGTCGGTAAGTTGTACGTTGACCAAATGACTTCCATACCTTACAGAAACCGTTATGAAACATCAGTTCGTCGGAGTGTCACATGCAGTTGTGAAAAAAGTACAATGTTGGGTACAAAATGCAAAGAGAAAAGTTTCAAAGGATAGAAGACAAACGCAACATGCAGTAGACGAACGAACCGTCGTTAATTTTGTTCATTTCATCATGTTTGCATAAATTATTTTTGTTTCAAAGTCGTCTTTTAACAATTTCCCCGATATGGTGATATCACCGTAATAAGCCGTCGTGATATCCTGGAAATTCAGCTAGCAAATACGTCGTGTTCGTTAATGACATCACGTAGGAAACGTGCCGAAAACCGTTCGTACCGAAATAAGAGCTACGATAAATTTTCCGTCGACCGACTGTTGAGTGACTAATAAATGTTCAGTTGTTACCCTCACTAGTCACTCGAGAGACGGTCAGTAGTCACTCAATAGTCGGTCGTGCTACTTGGGATGTACGCACAACAATCTCACGTTAAGGAAGTCATCCAGGTCACAAAAGTAAAAACATATTTGACAGACTATCCGGATCAAAATATTACCACTATGAATAATCAGGTAAATTCCGTATACTTTAGAACCAGGATAAGACCGCTGAAACAATGATGCCGCACATATTTGAGGGAGAAATAGCGAAGAAAACGACTTTGGATGACGCTTACAACTCACTTTGTTGAGATATTCGCTCATTTCTTCATCCATTTTTGGGTTTTTGTAAATATAGACTTATATAACAGATCAGGAAAACTATCGCAACTAAAGCGACAAGACGAAAATCAACACATGCTGTACCGCAATCAGAAATCGAATATTGCGGATTTCAATGGTTCAATGGTTCAATGGGTTGTAAACGGAAGTAGGAAGCTGGAGCTTTTGATGTTTCCGTATCTCGAAGCGTAGAATCTCGAAGGCCTCAGCAACAGGCTGAAATGGGGAAAAAAAGTGCAGCATCTGAACTAATGCAATAAATGTTGATCAA
>JTDE01021325.1:22777-45219 GCA_014338405.1 Paragonimus skrjabini miyazakii | reverse complement strand
GGTCAGTAGTGCGATATGCTGCCCTTTGAGTACATTCATTTTTCGTCTGACTGCTGCCCTTTGGGTTGTCTGACAAGGTTGTAGTTGAAAGGACCGAAATCCTAGTCAGTTTAACCTTCCGGATCGATGCAGCACACAAACCTGACCACCACGTCAAGTTTGCAGTATAGGTCAGTAGTTCATATCAACAGGACCGGGAGTCGAACTCATGCTCTTGTGCTTGTTTAGCGGGTGTACTGACTGGCAATTGAGCAAAGCTCTTTTCGTGTAACCCAATTTCAATTTGGATACGTACATTTAATCAGTCGTATAGTAATGTATCAGTTACTCATTACAAATGTAACGCAATTTCTGCACGTTGGTTCAGTATTTATCAATCTCTTTATTTGTCACTTTCTCCAACCATATATTTGTGGGTAAATCTGCTTGGCTATCACGTTGAATGTTCACCAGTGAATGTAATCTTTTGGCTCAATGCTTAACTGGTGGTGATTATTGTTTTTGAATCGCTGATCTTTACTTTGCAACACGATATTCTTAAATGTCGTGAGTTTATTTTGCAGGCTTATTTAATTTTGTTTCTCTCGTTCCTTCTCGTTTGGTTTGACAGGCTTTCACGCACGCGAGCCTCAAAAGTAAAGATTTTGAGCGTGCGCGGAATGACTATGCGGCCGCGTTGAAACAATTCAATCTATACAGACGGGACTACTTCAGTCGTACTTTGCCACTCTGGGCTCAAACAGGTTATCAGTTAGGCAAGGATAGATATGCACGGACGCAAGCTCTATTCAATGTGCTCTACGAACGAGTTCGTGTGGCTATAGATCGAATGAGTACAGTGGGCAGCGAACTTCAGAATTTATCTAATATGTTCCAACCGGAACAAGTAAGCAGAATATGCAAATTTGTTTTGTGATATATGTATTCCATCCGCCCACAAACCTACATTTCTGAATGTTTGTCAATATGTGTATACCCTAAATCGTTTGTTTGTCTGTTTATCTCGTCGTAGACTGTCTGATTGAACAAAAAGGAGTTTTATGGGTCCTTGCACTCTTCAAAACGTGCATCCCTGTTTACTACGACCACCCTCAGCAACCTGTGTTTTGATGTAGCCTTCGAATTGTCCTATCAAATTTCCCCCGATTTGTTTTCATTTCATTGTGGATACCATCCTCGCTACCAAGTGCGTGTATATCCGGTCACAAAACTTAAACCCCACGCAGTACTTGTCAGCTTATTTTGCTTCAATGCGTCTCAGAGTGTCGATTTTTCGTTTTCGATTGGTTATGTTATCCTGGCAATAGCTTGTTTCACATTCATTTACTCTTTATGAGATGTTGGAGTAAGTCACAAAACTGTAGGGATGAGCCTCTCAGAAAACGATCAACAACAAACTTCGACCTTTAACGTCGTTTATCGATCTCTCGCCTACTCAAATGCACATTTCTAAGTGCTTCTTTTTGATCATTTTTGAACTCACCACACGTCGCATCTGGTGGTACGGCGTGGCAGGAATTAACCTACCTTCGACGACCACTTTCGTTTGGGACAATTATGGCTGCTTATTCGCTTCTAATGTATGTGCTTATGCCACGTGGTGGCCTTTCCAACGCACATTTGTTTCATGTATCTAGTGCGTAGTGTTCCCCTGTGGGTTGTTTTGTTGCGGTTTGGACTATCACTTTCTCCTGTAACCCAAAAGGAGTAAACGGGTGCCAAACAAATTCACACCATTATAACTCACTTGTCCCTGTTAGCTTGGCCAGAAGAATAGACGCTGAACAACGCGATATAATGGACTTATTTCTAAAGTATTTGATAGCCTTACTGTTTTTTTTCGCACTGTGTATGTTCCGAATAGTCCTTAGAATGATTATTTTACTCTGTGCTTGGTGCAGTCATCACAGCGTTCATTTAATCCGACGTCCTTCATGTGTTTCCTCATTTTCCAAATGCTAATTCTAAAACCTGAAATCGACTGAATAGAACAACACTCGAAGTTGGCACTTAGTGGACACAGATGAACGTGACTGCCATCGAAACACTTCTGTTTCTCTTATCCTTGGCTTCTGCTGTAATATTCGTGACAGATGTGGCGCAAAACCGAAAACAGTATCTCACGTTGTGCAACATTGTATCTCATTGTTTTACTGTGTGAGGCGCTAACAACTTGTGTACCACACTGACGTCTGCTATTACATCAGCACTTATTTCGTTGCCAACGCCGTGCCCTCTGTTTTCTCTTGATCTTCGCGTCTAACGCCTGTTTGATTTCTTGTCCAACTTTTGTCGTGCTGTGCGATTCGGTGGCTTCTCTAAAACTCTCGGCCACAACTGTTCATTTCTGTTCACCTATTCTGGTTGTGTGTTATAGGGTACCCGTTACCAACTCAACACCACTTCAAGTGTGCAATTGATTGTATACAATGAACTTTAGCACCTCAGCAGCGATTTCCATTTATTGCCAGTTTTCAAGGCCGTTACGCTCGGAGAGTTTTGATCATTGCTTCAAGTACGCGACAGTTCGACACCCTTTCTTGTATGAATTGAAGAATAATAACTTACAACACTTCGGGGTTACGTATTTCGGCCCCAAACATAATCACAACGTCAGAAAAAATGAATCAGGTAAAAGCGGACTCATCTTAAGTTAAGTAAAAGTTTATGAATGAACAAATGAAATAATGTAGATCATTGCCGTCTGCGGAGAAAATAGGGTCAAACGATAGGTCTGTGTGCCAACTAAGCCAGTACGGTCACATATCACGCTTGGTGGATGAGAATTGCTGACTCCGGTGCGTGTTGGCGGAACACGAAGGTCCATCATTCCAATCAACTTGCTTCGTCTTCTGGACAGTCCATCTGCCATCGCTGTTCAGTTGAGTGTTGGGACCGAGTGTCACACCGTGAAGAAATCTGTGCTTTTGAGGTTAGTCTTACAAAGCTTCTGGGCCCGAAGTTAAATTGACTACACAAAACTGCAAATGTCGATACTTTCGAAGTTACATTTTATTCGTTCGTTGTTGGTCAGCTCCACCTATGTTCCGTATTATTCGACACGCTTTCTTACCAATGTTTATTCCCGGAAAATGAGACTTCAGTCAGCTGGCCAGATTGCCAACCTGGGTCAACGTACAAAGGTTCCCCTCACACGCCTCTTGGTTTGATTTCTTCAGACTTGCACTGGATACGGTGTGAGTTTTGAGGAACCATGTGTAGTACAGTGTTAGTTACTTGAGGTAACGTGTATGGGCCAAGGGGTTCCCCTCACACGCCTCTTGGTTTGATTTCTTCAGACTTGCACTGGATACCGTGTGAGTTTTGAGGAACCATGTGTAGTACAGTGTTAGTTACTTGAGGTAACGTGTATGGGCCAAGGGGTTCTTTAGGTTCCGTCGCTGTGACGGGCTAATATGGACGCGACTGTTGCCTATCATATGCTCTTTTACTGAAAACTTATGATTCAGAGTAGCAGCGTTTTGTTTGTTTTAAACATTTTTGTTGTGGCCTGTTTTCTTCACTCCTCTAAGTTGCGCATGAAGTGATTATTTCTTGTGCTCAACCAGCTTGGTATAGGATTACTTTCAGTCAGTGTTTATGTGACCGCATTTTATGAGGTCAGATCGGCGAGTCATCGTGTTAACACGTTAGCACCTGGATGTGTATCTTTAAAGTTATGGATGGTTTGATTGACGCCACGTTTCACGATGTATGAGCCTTTTGCAGAATTAGACTTGACATCTCGAGCCTTTGTGATCGTAGCCAATGCAGAGTATTGAATTGTGATCGACTACGTTTATCCACATTTCCAAAGACACTAAGGATGAGCAAGCAGGTTTTCGTCCAGGACGAACGTACGTTGAGAAGATTTTCAGTCCATGTAAATTTATGTGTCAGTGTTACCCTGCTAACAGTCCGAATTCGCTATTCTAGTTCGTCAAATTGTATATTTGAGGACTATCTGCGACGTGGAATAACTCTGGCATATACCTACCTGGTGAATAGTTGAGTGCTCTTAACTATGCTGACGTCAATTTATTGCTGTTTGACAACTTTCATGCCTTTCAGATATCGTTAGGCAACTTCTCATGTTCTACGAAACACTTCGAAATATGCTGTACTGCTTCAAGGCTTAAATAGTCTCTACAAGATTACAATGCTTACATAGGTTTAATCTTGTACAACAAAGTTATGGATGGTGTTGACCGGTTCGCGTACGTAGGAAGCCGCAGCCGTGACAGCATCGAAAGTGTAGAAATCGAACAGGTGCTGTTATCTCCAACGCAGGTCATCTGTGGTATCACAACAGTCTTGAGGCTTAAATAGACTGCATATAAGATGACCAAGACTTGACTTGACTGACCACGTGTGAAACTCAGTGTTTCAGAATGGAACACATTATCTGTCTCCAACTGCTGGTCTGTCGACGTCTGCGTTCAACAGCATACCTCATGTGGCATCAGCGAGTAGATAACGACGAGGTGTGTACATAGCCTTAGGTCAGTGTTTCTTAGCAATATATATCCATATCTCGACATTGTCGGGATTACAACAAACTCACTAAGTGTAATTGGCATATATATTTGTGACTTGAGTAATTATTTTAAAGTATTCCAGGTTTTCTTTTAATTGCTTATCGCTGTATGCATACGATTTCGACTGCCTGGCAAGGGGATACTGGACCGTACTGAACAATTTCGGAGAAGTTCCGTAATCGTAAAAAAAAACTAAGAAGCTTTACTTTATCATGTGCTAAAGTATTGATTTGTCATTTGTCACACCTATCGCCGTTGTAGCCTACTGTTATAGAATGCAAGATAGGCAGATGATGACTTAACCTAGGGACTAAGGTAGTTACTGTTAAGAGAGCTAATGTGTGTCTCCTCTTCGTAACTGAGGTCTCCACGACGTTATGGGATGTGGTAGCTAATCGGGTCTACGGATGTAAATGTTGTCACCCTGGCGAGGTTGTCTGCGAAATAAAAATGACTAATAGAATAGAATAATATAACCAGAAAGAAGCTGTCTGGTAGATGTACCCCTAATCTCATTTACACCCTGGCGGATTTTATGCCTAGTACCAGCGTCTTGTTATGAGAAGTTTGAATTCAAACAGAAATCGTTTTTTGAAATATGCCTTATTCGTCTGTCTTTTTCATCCGGACCAGAGGTACTCTATCGTTTCTTCGTCTTACTGTTCTGTGGCACTGGCTACCACCGATTACGTAGCTGTCTCGCATGTTGCACATCAGCCACGATCATTCTCTGTTCACAACCAGGAAGCCGTAATGTAGGCAGATAGTTCTATCGTTTACTATTCATAGCAACGTGTTCGCTCAGTTGTTTGTTGTCAGGCCATCGGATTAAACCTTCCCTATTTCCCTAGTTCACATTCACTACGGTTTTTGGTGTGCGGAAGCTGTGCGGCGTTTATTTTGTTTACTTAATTTGATTAATCGCATTTAAGCTCCTCCTACATCCGACTGGCTGAAAACCACCTGCCGTTGTGTGCACCTCACCGTAGACATTGCTGTTCGTTCCAGTTTTCTCCATCGTCGTGTGTATGTGCTTTTAACACACCCAATCCGGTCTTCCTATCGAGCCTCACGATATTGCCCGATTTCAATCGGGTTGACTTGTGTGTGCCCGCACGCACCCAATGTGTTGTTTGCCAGTGACTCACCCAGAACCGAACGTTGTACCTTTGTTTTTGTGCGTTTAGTTGCCTGTCCTTGTCTGGGTCTCTGTGGTAATTCGTTTCGACGTGTGAACCAGTTACTGCGTGGACGAACAGTTTGCGTGTATAGGAAACTTTATAATCCAAGGAGCTTCCGTTAGCCAATGGATGGTTTAGTATTGATTATGTCATACATAAATGATGCTAATCTCACTGCATCCTGCTTAGTTACACGAGGCGACGAATGGCGTTTGGTTGCCGAAGTAGATGACCAAAAGCACTGCTTTATTGTTGGTCTAGTTAGGAGGAGTCTCAGCCCTGTTTACGTCCGTTAGATTTAGCAGCGCCGGTCACTCGAATTTGGCTGCTCTTTGGAAAAAAGAAGAGAAGTAAAACTCAGTGCGATAAACTGAACACCATTTGAGTGTACAGTATTGATTCGAAAAACACAATCAACCAGTTCCGAAAGGTGCAGCTGTGGTATTAGCTGCAGACGAGAGAGAAAGAGACAGGAAACGTGTCTGCGTTTGGAAACTAGTTGAAGATCAGAAGTCGTGTTCGAATCGCTAACGAGACATACCGGTTTGTTTTGAACACCAGTAGAGGAACATATGCCGAAGTGCCATCTCCAGTCAGATGAACAGTGCATCTAGGCGGAATGTATCTGAGATCTGTGAACGAGAGTAGTTGATATGTAGTATGGCGTAATCACCAGTGTATTGTGATTGATCCAGAAGAGCTTGTAGAAAGAATTAGCTCTAGAGGATTGCGTTTGCAGAACGCAGAACAATATCAGGACTAAAATTAAATGGAACAGAAAATGTGAAAGGCCGTGAAAAATTTTGACGGGTTTGGAAGGGTTGAACGTTCTAAAATTCTCCTTAAGTCGCCATTCTTCTAAGTGTTCTTCGAAACACGACGTTTGGTTACAACGAAGGTATACGGGGGCCAGGGCGATGGGGGGAAATGTCGTTAATAAACAATGGAAACAGGGCGGCAGAAAAGATGATGGATCCTTGTGAAACTCTTCAGAAACTCAGTGATGCAGGCGGTCAGTTTCGGGTCGACTTCTTGTCGTACTCGACCGAGTCTCTTGGATATGTTAAGAGCGACAACTTGGGCTCGGTAAAAACAACTCATAGCAGTGGACTGCACGTGAGAAATACTGCTGAGGAGGTTCTTCGTCTGGCGTCGCTGTCGAAGTCCATAGTGCTGAACGCTAACTATCTTGTTATCCCCCAAGTGACACAAGGGCTGTTTAGCCACTTGGAATTTCATAATGTTTGATAAAATGGGCTGTAGAATCGTAGAATGGTCACTGTCTGTATCTGAAGAATCACTGTGCTTGAAAATGAGAAAGTATGATAAATTCCAAGATCAGAAGAACACGAATTAAACAAAAGACGAACGCAGCCTGTTGGTTATAACAGACTAATTCAAGCACACATCTTCCGAACAAACTGCGGAAGCATCTATCGTCAACTGTACACAGTCACTCTCCTGATTTTTATCAGCATAATATGACTGGTTGCATTCAAAGTATGCAATTACTAAAAGCAAGCTGCAAGCCAAGCGTGCCTTGGGCGTCCGGTTAGGAGCAATGTGCCCTATTCTGCTACACATCAATTGTTCTGAAATCGAACGTCTTGTTGGGAAAATTCTCCATTACTATTGAACTAGTTCTTGGGGGCGTTTTCTACAATGTGTGAAACACAATTACGCTGGGATTTTCTCTCTCATCTCATTTGCTACTTATTCACAATTACAACAACCTCTAACCAGTTGTTTGTGTTATTCCATCATTTGGCTTATTAGCACACAACCACCATTCGACCTTGCCTCATTCATTGTAATATCACCACGTGACGAGTGTGCTGACACCTTCTCCGCGATCCTCACTGCGACACAATCTGAGCTTTGATCGCTCTATCGATCGTTTCTAGTTGATTATCAGTGGATTAACGCTTCCTGGCGCGTATGATTGTTTTCAGTTTTCCTGATAGACTTGACACTATTCAGGCGGGGTGGAGTTTCAGTTTAATCGATCACCCATTCGTTGTACGGCCAATTGGTCTGTATTTTCTTTGTGAATATCACCGTCAATAAAGTTTAGTCAGACCTGTTCTCAAATTTACATTGCGATGCAGAACGAGTGGATGAATAATTTGATGAGATTGCAATTGATCGACAGGGTGATGTGCAATCGAATTCGTATCTCAAAAATAAACGCGCTCATTTATTACCATGTACCAAATGTGTCCGATTTCGGGAGGGCTTTCAATCACTGACGTAGGTGTTGTCACGTCGCCTTCTCTAGCTTGATGGTGGAATTTGATTGCACCGTCAAGACCAGCGGTCAATGTTTCCACGGTTCATTATCAAACGCACACTTGACTGTGTTACGTTCCCTTACCGTCAAAATCGCTAATGTAGACAAATATCTTAAATACGTAATCTGATCCGCACGATCCATTTAGCCTTACACGAAACATGCGGCAGCTGTAGTTCTGAAATGAATGTAACGCATTCACGCACTACTCACTCGGTAACTTACGCCATATTGTAAGACGACGGAGTGGGAGATCGATATGCTTTTCTGTATTGCCTGATGCAAGTGCAGACGTAAGGCTGCATGAAGTGGAACAGGCATATACATTGCTGGGGGTTAGTAATCTAACGTGCACTACTTCACGTTCCTTTCCACGCCTGTTTATATCCTAGTTATAAATGTTTTGTGGATCACTGGATACCCAAACTCGCCGGCATCATGAATCGATCTGGACAAATCCGAAAGTTGTTTATTTCATATATCAGTGTCCAGTCATTGCTTGAATATGATTCTGACTTTTTATACGACTCAAGCAATGGAATCGCACAACAATGTATCCGAGCCGGCGAGCACATTGTGACGTGAAATCGTATCCAGTATGGAGACGTACAAATTGTCATTCCAGTAGGCGAGCCATCCAGCGGAATAGTCTTGTAAATGAAGTGAACTTATTAGCTCAATCATGCTCCATTATTTACCGTCGAAGACGAAAACAATCGATAAACGCCTTCCATTTAAACAAGTGGTCAGTTTTGACAGCCGTACAGAAAGTTGAATGTGCAGTTCCATCACCTTTTACGTGGAAACTCATCCTTCTAGCGGCAAAAATGGTGTAGTTTGACAAACGTCATTCTGACGTTTGAAATGCAGCAGGCACCTTTTTCTTCTGGTGTCTGCCAGCACGTAAGCAGCTGTGCAACTTTTTGTAATTACTTGTTAATACAAATATAAGGAGTGGTCGTTGACACGTGTCCTACCAATGTTAAGACTGTCAACTTACAAACTGCCTCTTTGGAATTAGCTCGCTTACGCTCAGCTCACCAACAGCTCTCCTACGTGGTTGACAGTCTTAATCCATTCTGCCGCATTAAGTTTACGCTGTTTGTCCGTTCAGCACTAAAGAAAACCAGAGAATCCCATTGTAAGAGGCTGCAACTATCGATCTCTAATGAGGATATGATATCATCTTCTGCTCCGAATCTGGATCATTATGTCAGGAACTTATCGGCACGTTCATTGAACAGAATTGAAATGGAAGCACTCTCGGTAGGTCTCAGGTTTTACATCCCACCATTCAATATTTCTGATATTCACGTTGAGATGCAGTTTGAGCATTTATATGATCAAGTGAAAACTTTAGAGTCCACATCTAATGATGCAGCTAGTTGGTTCATAGTTAAGCTGGTTGATTTGGCCCATCAGTACCGACGTATGCCAATCACACAAAATTGTCTGTTGAGTAGAGCGCATGCACATTCCAGTAAGCAGTTAAAGAAAGATCCGAGCATTATCATCTTATCACTGGACAAGGGCTCCGGTGTAGTCATACTGAATAAAACTGACTATATCGCTAAAATGTCACAAATTCTGGCGGATCGCTCAAAATTCCGCCTGGATGATAAGCAGAAAGATTTCACTATATCTGCTGAAAAAGAAGTCACTGACTGTCTCCGGAACCTAAGAAGAGGCGGTTTGATTGATCAGAAAACCTACTATGAACTCTTACCCAAAGGATCCCAGATATCCAAAATGTATGGCTTACCGAAAACTCACAAACCTGGCATACCTTTAAGACCCATACTATCGATGGTCAATTTGCCGTATCATAAACTGGCCCAGTGGCTCGTCCGGTTACTGCAACCACTACGCCAGAAGATTGCTGAACATAGTCTGAAACACCCATTTTCATTTGTTGATTCCATAAGAGATCTCAAAATAAAGGACAAGATAATGGTATCTTTTGATGCAAAATCACTCTACAGATGTTCCGCTAACCGAAGTGATATCGATTATTCATGACTTTGCAGCAGAGCACAACATATCCCTCACACTACCTTTGTTTGAAATCCGTCAGCTCTTGTATCTGTGTACTATGAATATTCAGTTTTTATTCAATGGTAAATTTTACCGACAAATTGATGGCGTAGCGATGGGAAGTCCACTGGGGCCAGTACTCGCTGATATTTTTATGGCTTATTTAGAAAGACAAGCAGCAACAGCTACTCACTCTACAACTCTGTATAAGCGATATGTCGACGACGTATTCTGTGTGTGTGACTCACGAGAACATGCTAACCAACTCTGCGCACAACTGAATGGTCTACACTCAAACATTTCGTTCACCACAGAAGTCCAAGAGACCAACAAACTTTCCTTCTTAGATGTAGAAATGTCTGTGAACGATGATGGATCCATCACGAGAAGAGTGTATATGAAGCCTACTTAGACGGGACAGTGTATTCATTTCAAAATTTCGCACCAATATCGCTCAAACGTGGTCCCGTTTGAACCCTCTTCAGTAGAGTTTGCAGAATTTGTTCACCCGAGACGATCGAGGAGGAATCAGCTTTTATCCACCAAACACTGATGCACAATGGATACCCCGCGCGCTTTATCTCGAAGTACGCTAGAGAAAGGTTGAAACGGTCAATATCAGAAACAGTGTCCACAAACCCGTGTATATAACACTCCCATACAAGGGTGAGGATGTAACCACCCTCATACAACGTAAACTAAAGTGTGCCCTCAGAGCTGCGTACAACGCAGCAGAATTAAGACTAATCAACCAGATGACACGGCTGCTCTGCACACCGAGGAAAGACCCAAGTAACTCACTCGCCACATCCAACATTATTTATGAATTCACTTGTACTTGTGGAGTAAAGTACATTGGCCGAACGGTGAGAACGCTTGGAACACGTGTCTCGGAGCACATTCCCAAATGGCTAGCGAACAACAAAACCGGTGCCACCCAGTCTTCCATCACACGACATTTGGAAGAAACCGGACACGTAATTCAAGTGGAGAAGGCTTTTCGTGTGTTGTATCGCCCAATCAACAAACATACTTTACCTTTCGCTGAAGCCGCTGCGATACACCGTTACAAACCTTCACTTTTTTTACAGAAGCAAATGGTAGTTAACCTATCACTACCATGGTGTTAAGAGTTTGCAATCGGGTCTATATTATTCGTTAAGTGTCGTTATTATTTGAATGTTCTAGTTGTACCGTTTGCTTAAGTTTATTTCCTTCTCTTGTCTTAAGCTTTATGTTGGATTGCCTATTAGTTTCGGTTTATTTTCGCGTGGCTTACTGTAAGACCGATATTGTCTGCACCGTTAATTTCATACTCGATCAGTTTGAATTTTGTTCATTTGTTTTTAATTAATGATGGCCCATTCGAACGTGACTCGTACTGTGTGCTTTTTCTGTCGCAGGTGTTGACTCATTCCTATTTGAGGCATGTTAATTGATCATAGTCCGTGTATCGTAACCGAAGAGATCGGTCGAAATGTCTCTGCAGAGTACATCTGACGTACTTCTCCTTGCGTGTTCAATCGAGTTGCCTTCATACCAACCTTGGCGGTTGTATGCATTCACAAAGCGATGGTTGCAACCGATTGTCGGTTGACTGACTGCAGTGTTGTTCAACCAACCTGATTTATTCAACCCCATTCAATTCGTCATATCGCGCTTGATGCTTGTTCGCATGCAGGCGTGCACACGAACACGAGCATAATCGATCGATAAAATCGGCCATGCAAAATAACGGTAACGTCAGTCCGCACTTTCGACAATGGGTCCGCAGTACGCCACATGAACAGTTTTGATTTGAAACGGTGTTAGATTCGGGTTTGCCGGCGCGCACACTGTTCTGTACGTGGATACGAAGTGTCATTTTTTAAGATGATGTTAGCTGATCTTCGTTGTACAATTGATTGTTCGACGTTTGTGTCTTCGACTTGTTAGTTGCATGTCTTCTCGTTCTTCTGTGATTTTTCTCTCCCATCCGTTCATATACCATCCTTTAGAAGCACTGATCCTTAAGAATTTCCATCCTCATGGTTCTTTCCGCTTGCCAGTTGTACTTTCTCCGTTTTGTCGGATCGTCTGCCAAGTAGTTATTTCGTATTGTATCATCTGTTTCTTTTTGGCTTTCAACGCCCTTTGAAATCGATCAAGCCCTAACGATTCACAGGATTCGCGCAGATCGCAAAATGTGTATGTACATTTAACATCAGTTACTCTGTTGGAACTAGCCGGCCGCCTTACTTTTTCGTTGATGCTAGTTTTCTTGTTGCCTGCTCGACTCATGTTGCTATTCAGCAGACTTATTTTTAATACTCCCATCTTTTGCACTACGTACAAACATGTTTTCTTGCATTGAGGTTCGTTCCACGTTAAGGACTTGCGTGTCTACGTACTTGTGCCTGTAATTGTGCAGTTGAGACCATATCATAGAACTGTATGTGTGTGTGTATTGTCAGTCACGCCCTTACTTACTGCTGCGTACTGTTAGTCCATGTTGTGTTTCCTCACGATGCCTGACAGAGAACAGACTGCAGAATGATGCGCCCTTCAACTTGAAACAAGCACCATCTATACTAACCGGGATGTATGCATTCTTTCTCTGGTTTCTAGCCATGTTTATGCTCCACTTGAGCCTCACGTGACATGCTTGAGTTTTTGGCTTTAATATATCGGCGATATGTTCTTGTGGGTTGTTTTGGCTAACATATCCGCTGTACAGCCTATGAATTTACAGTTGTGTGTAGCATGTGATCCATCGTTTCAAACAAAACTAATCCCGCTTGGTCAAAAGGCGCAATGAACGTTTTGTGAGTGCACTGATTTTCAGGTCATTCATACAAACTTCCGTGGTGCATTTCTGTATTGATTGCATAACATTCTATTGGTACGGTTCTCAGTTCTTTCCACCTGCTCCCTTTATGTTCAGCTAACCAGGTCATTATTGTATTGAATTTATTGACCCAGTTATCACCTCCGTGTAGATGAGCATAAACAGTCCATGCAGATCGGTCGATTTGTGCTGCATGTCAACTGTGTGGCTGTCAACCCTTATAATCCTCTCAAAGATAGTCCTATTTCGTTAATCCGTTTTCACACACCAAACTGCAATTTTCCGCTCCGATGGACGTTCTATATCAATTAAAGAAGTGTGACATTAAAAGCAAGGTTGAATGCATTCTAAGAAAGCCACTCTCTCTCTCTGTAGATGTGCTATGTCCTTTTCTAAATGATTTTCTCCTCCGAACACAATTATATACCCTCTCTGTGCTAGTTTTCAGTTTCGAGTATTTCACCGTATTCATTGCATTTTAAAGCCAGTAAATTGATTTATGGTTTGTCTCAAGCATAGTCTTAATTCCGACTAAACGCAAGGTTGCCGCGAACGAAATAGCCATCAAGACCGTAATCTGCCTCACCCATGCGATGGAGTCTAACATGTTGGATGTTGAGCACAGGAACTAATGAGAGTGACCTACACTACAGCGTGAGTCACGTGTTCCGGCATTCCAGAGCCAGTCATTAATGACGAATGGGTGTACAGTCGCATCAGTCCTGAAACATACAAACGCATTATCGGTGCCCTCGAAAGGGGCAATTATTTGTTTGTCGTTTTTCACCTAAATACAGAACACATGTCTCATATCGACTGCGTAAGTTACCAAACCCAACCCCGCATAGAACACTAGCAAATATTCTAGTGAGTCAGTAATCGTTATATCACCAGCGTGGATCTCAATAAACCTAACAGTCGCGTCCACGCTTTTGAAGGTGCATGCAAAAACAGGTGCATACCATTACTGAGTGTTTGATTGACCAGTTCGTCATCGTGAAGTTCTATGCCAAGTTCCTGTCAATATACAAACCAATGAGAACAGTGTTATACAAAAAAAAACATTGTTTTTCGGTTCTTGGACTGTTTCGCAAGTTCCAGTACTATTTGATGAATTGTTGAGGCCGGCCATCTTCAGTTTTACTTGCACAAGGTTAATTAGACGCTTTTGGAAATAAACGAATATGTATTTGGTGAAAGCCGTAGCTTTAGTGCCCTATACAATGCGAAGAATTGTCAGTAATTACTATAGACTGCAGAACGGTGCCCCTACTAGATAAACTGAAGATGGACGCATGCTAACGCTAGCCCGTTGTTAACGGTTCCTGTGTTTTTTCCGTAACGCACTGGTAAATTGATCAGTGCTTACTTGCTCAGGTCTTGGCGGCCATAGTCGAATTGTCCATCGTGCAAATAAGGCATGCGACGATTATGTACGGAGGTGGACATCACTACCCTACAGTTTGCCACTTATGGGTTTGATTACTGTTATGTATTCACTAACTTTTTGGGATTCATAGTGAGTCTAGAGATTGGGGGAGCTAGTATTACTTCTGCTTGCATAACTTTAGAAGAAAAAAGAAGTCGGTAGATGTTCTCTCTCAGGAGGTCGGTAATAATAATCTTGTAGATGATAAAGGATTAAAGACAGGAGACTGAAATAGTCACCAAACTGGAGCATTTGAGTAGTAGTAGCTGCCTAACGTTAACAGTGAAAGATCATACATATCTTTACTCTCCTGCCATACTTTTAGTATTCACGCCTTTCGATTACTTAGTATTTTGAATACGTGCCTAAAATCTGCGTTTAAATCGATCTCGTGATTAATCTGCTGGGTTTTCTCAAACTCGACACATTCGGACGCAAAGAATGTTCACTATAAGCTACAGGGCTTGTCTGATGCTGTCGTTTCAGCGAGTTACTCTTGAAATAGTTGTTTGGACTGAGTAGTACCATGTTTTCCTAACGGGTGATGAGGTTGCTAATGAAAACTTGTCTGATTTATCAATAATGTATTGTGAATTGTTCCAGTATGAGCGGCCCTTCTGCAACGCGGTATTCGTTTGTCAGCCAAAACTGTGGTTACCTATGCTTCTGAGTTAACTGTGTTGCGCCAAGAGAGGTTGAAAGAATTGGTTTATTTGATCACTGAAATTTCACTGCAATACTGCTCGGTTGTAACAAAAAGAAGAAACTGCACCCGTTTATCCTCAAACATTTAGTCGTTTAATGCATACACATGTGAATTGAACGCTTACTTGACTATATAGTCTTTGTGTAGACTGCTTTCGATTGGAGAGAATCACAAGATAACACGGACTACAGCAGCGCAACATGAAAAGTAACCTGTCATCTTGACCTTATCGCTGCCTACCCAACGGAGACCGACCCGACCATCTTCAATCGTGGCTGGAACCCCATCTATATGTGACGCACTGTAGTACACAGTTGTGCTCGTGTACGCCTTATCTCGTTTTGTCTTTCTAGTGGTGAATCTGTCTTCTCTCTTCACCAGATGAATCAATTGGTGGCTCACTCTAATGTCGCAGTTGCAACGACCCAAAGTCAACGATTTACCGTATGAAACAGTTCCTTCCCTTGGTGAAATTTAGTAAAATAATGAGAAGACGTAAATCATGTGATGCTCCCCGGAATAACATTCCGTACTTTCTGATCACATGGATATGTAGCCAATTTCAAACGAGTAAAAATTCCACAGAGCGAAATTCATGGCTTAAGGGGTTAAATAGACGGACACAGAAACGGAAAATCAAAATTGTGAGAATGCCGACTACCATGGTAGCCACAGCGTCAAAACAAATTGTTTTTGAACACAGGAGAATTGTGACGTTTGATAACCAAAGCCTCAGCAAACTGGAGGATGCGTTTCCGGTTGCTCCGAAAAATCACTGAGAATGCGTCAGGAACTTTGACTCTGTGTCTTGTTTGGATTATGTCTTGCAACTGATGATGCTGGGTGTTGTATGTCGGCATTTATACAGGCGATTGGCGCTCCTAACTGAGTTTCCATCCATTTGAGAACTTGCTCCTCGATGTGAACGGCTAGTTGTCGGTTTGTCCTTTCCATATAGCTCATACTGCAACTACACGAATATTTGTATTAACAGTGGAGTGTGACAGACGTAGACTGTTTGTTTGTAGCAGGAGAGACTGGTAGAGTTTCTGGTCCGCTGTATTATACACAGTTTTGCGGCGTTGTAAATCTTGGATAGAACGGCTGTTAGACGCCTCCTCCTCATTGTTGGTCAGCTGTCCCTTGGAAATTGGAGTTCCGAATACACCGTCCTTTTCAGTGTCGTCGTTATTTCTCCTATTGAGATGACGGCTCTGCTGTACTTTCTAATAAATTGCAAGGGGTACCTGTTGACCTGCAGAGTGTCTATCAGTAAGCCTAACCCTAGCTGTATGTTGTCTTCTGTGCAAATTTTCCATGCTCCGTGGAAAAGCGTCCTGACTAGACTTCTCTTATACTTCACCGAACAGAAGCTTTCGAAATGCATATACTATCTACTTTCCAACTGCCACAACCTTGACCATTAAAATCTGATCACTTGATGAACCGTGTGAATCTAACCCATGTGTGAATGTTCGAGCCAAGGTACTGGTCGTATTAGATTAATGGCTAACTAACCAAGTAGATACATCTAGAGATTTGCTGTGTTAGAACTTAGTGACTCCGACGCTTTGCTTAATGTAGCCGGCGTCATTCAAAAACGTTCCCTACGGTCCCTGCAGGTCAACATTAACAGCACTTTTTCGGGGCCTACACAGCTGTGCAAAGTAAGATCAATTTGTTGCTCGTATTGAACCACGCATTGATTGTTTACCGAGGCAGACCCTTTACCAGCACCATTTTGTCGATTTTGTAGGATGGACTAAAATGGAGCTGTCTGCTTGGTTACACTGGTGCGATTTTTAAGAAACGGTTGCTTAATGGTTGTTTTACATATATCTTAAGAACTATTATATCTATTGGCAACCGCTTGCAGCCCACGTAGAACTGTGTTGTCAGTTGCATGTCACGTGAAACGAAAAGAAAATCGATCAACAGCTTTGCAACCAAACATACTTTTGTAGTCAGTATGGTAGGTGGTTTATGTGTAACCTGATTTGTGAAAAGCAACCGCCCCAGTCTGAGCGCGTCTTGAAGTAAACCCTGAACTAATTCGTTCGATGATGAAGCGAGATAACATCGGCAACAGAAGTATGGTTGATCGCTTATTATTCCGTTCGTTAATGCGTGTGTTAAATCGTTGGTACGATTTCACCCAGTAGAAAGAGCGATTGTTGCTTGCTTATTCAGGTGTCAATTAACTGGCATACGTACATAAATGCTCAGCTTTAAAACACACTCATGACGATGTTGACCGGGGCTGCTCCTACTTCTGAAATGACAAACTGATGGATAGGTACAAGTGTGTGTAAAAGAAGAACTAAGCAAAAGAACAAGAGTCAGTTACTCCAGTGATACAAATTCGCTGCTAGCCGTTACATGACGTCATATGCGAAAGCCTTTCCAGTCATTGGTGTGGATCATCATAAACTCTCTATCATTCCACGCAACACTCTGCTCTCCTGCTAGGCATGGCGGTCAATCGTTTCATAACGCCTCCACATTTCATCCCTTGGTCCCATTGTTTTCTAAGCGTCAGTGGCCATATTGAATAATGCTGGGCTCGACGAGCGTTTTTGTTGGCATTCAGTGTATATGGCTCAGACCGAGTAGGATGCGCAGTTTCAGTGATGAACTCATGGATTTTCTAACAACTACTAGATTGAAATGCTGCGTATATGTAAACCGTTGTTACTCACATACACATCTTTCTCAAGCTGTCAGCAGTTTGTGTACTGGTTGCCGATTCGTGGAATAACTTGGTTTCTATTGACTGCATCACCTCTAACTAGTAAACAGAATGATGGTTTCATTAAAATGTCTTACTTTCGTCGTTTTCCTAGGCAAACTTACGGAGATGCATTTAGAATATCTTTTACCTACATTTTCTTAGTGATTGGGTTGAGTGAATTACATATCCGTGGTTGTGGGTTTTACGTTTACTAATTTGAACAAAACAGTCAGAACACGAAAACTGGTAGATGCAAGCATTTCGTATTGACTCATCAGTACCAAATTTACAATAACATGGATCGGTTTTTTTTTATAGCAGACAATTCAGAGGGTTGATAATCAATCAATCAATCAATCAACCCTCTGAATTGTCTGCTATAAAAAAAAACCGATCCATGTTATTGTAAATTTGGTACTGATGAGTCAATACGAAATGCTTGCATCTACCAGTTTTCGTGTTCTGACTGTTTTGTTCAAACTTCTGAAGGGAACTAACTGTTTCAAGTTTACTAATTTGTTTATTTTACGTCACATCGCCTGGTTTCACATGAGTTGGTTTTCTTATCCGCTATATTCTTCCAGGATATGGAATCTTTCCTATCACGCATTCGAACCGGTACTCCATGTCCCGGGGACATATCGTTCGTGGATTTGGCCACAGCCTATCCCATGTCTTCACAGCCGATTTCATTCGACTCAGGTAGCGAAAAATCCAACACCTATTGTGCCCCCAATTGGCCAGCTAATTTCTATCCATCCGTCAGCGCAGCTGACTTCGCTGCCCTAGAAAGTGCCGGTCTAGTCAGAGGACCTCAAAACGACGGCCCCATCTATGCCGGTACAGGATCGTTGTACTCTACCTTATCCACCGCTGTTGGCAACGGCATGGGTGCAGTCAGTCGGAAGTCAAGTATCAGTAGCCATACCACGGTCACTGGTCCGTCCAGTCATGGCCCGGGACTTCTGCGTCGGTTCTTTTCTCGTCGCAGTCGAGTAAGTTGTGTGTGTATGTGTGCTAGATCGTTTGAAGCAGCGGTTTTAACGTGTATGTTTACAGTTCATCTGATATCAGATGGGGCTTTACCAGTTTTTATTATAGCCTTTGTAACTACATTTTCAAAGTTACTACTTGTGTCGGACTTTTCAACTTAAGTCACACCTTGTCCTTTTTCTAACCTGGCATCAAGTGACATGTATATGCCGGGAACGTCCTCTGATAATTTAATCCTGTCGAAGTATCCGTTATTTTTCTTAGCTGCTCGACCACCCTACAAGGTGTATACATCATCATCATCAACAACAACACCACAATAGCCTTGAACCTGGCCAGAGGGTTCTATGGCTCGAGCCGCCGCTTACCTCAACAGTGACGTGGAATATCCCAGAAGACGTCACTGAAAAGGCCAATAATAATAATAATAAAAGAAGTATAAGCGGAAAAACTAGCAGTAGTCTGAATTCAGATACACCATTGTTTGCGGCACACCGCCATCTCGGATAACGTCTCTAACCAGCGGTTTGAGTGATCACAAGGACCTCTACCAGGCAAACTACATCTACCCACTTTGCTCAATCGAGCAGTCATTGTCTTCATATTTTATGACTACGCTGTTGCCTGATCACCAAGCAGTGTTACCCAACTGTTGTTCGTCTCAGTATATAACGCCCGATACTGTATGCACTCAGTTGGCATTCGGAGTACGTGACCTAACCACCGCAGGCCTGTGCAGCCCGATTAGTTGACCGATTGATCGTGCATCCCGAACAGTCCGGAATAGGTGCCTGCGAACGATCGTATTACTCATACGATCAGTCCACTTGATGTGGGTTAATTGGCGGAGATAAAGATGATCAGACATCGTGGTGTTGATTGCTTGAGTCTGGGCATGAAAGCTTTTAATAAGTGTGTGTCATCCATGATTGTGTGGTAGTTAAGCCTTCGTATGGACTACATGTGTACTGTCTACCACGATGGTTATGTTCAGCTTAGTCGTTTGCTCTCCACTCAGCTGTCCACAAAGTTTGCGGTCCGTGATTTGAGTTGTCACATTTGAATGTAAAGCCATGCACGTCTGTTATTGTTTGTTTAATTGATCACGAACGCGAGCACTGAATCGTTTTGTGTTTATGTGTGGCGTGCACTCCTGGCTGATACACACCTCGCTAGACTTGTCCCTCCCAGTCTGCCAGTTAACGTCTTGGTGTCTTTAAATCACAGTCCTTTGTTAAGCCAAACATGAACCTTGACTGTTTTTGAGTGCACGACGAATTACCATGCTCACCTTAACGGAAAAAATGTACTTTTTGATCACGTTTCTCTGTGTATTTAACTGCCTACCCAATCATCAAGCATAATCAATCATGTTTGTACGCTTGAGACCAAAACGTCCCACAGCCTGTTCACAGTGTGGTTGAAGGCGTTGATATATTTAACGCAGGTGTCTTGCCGTCAGACGTTTTACATGCTATGTTACTGTCGCCTAGACTGCACTAGTGTTCTTCCAGCTGCTGTACTTTTGCGACCTTACTGTTTGCTCTCGCGATCATCTCACTCTGCTTCTCGGATGATACACTGTCGTTGCTATGCCGAAGCGCCTGTGTGCATGTTTGCTTATTCACTATAGATTTGATGTCGGAGTTGCACGTACTCGCGCAACACGGCGTCTTTTGATACATTCCCGAATCGGTACGTATGTACTGGCTAACTATTTGCTAACCTGGATCCTGTCAATACCGTCGTGAATTTCCGTTTGTTTATTGCGAGTGTTTGGTCGGAACATTGGAACACTATCTTGTACCGACGGTTGGGGTGCACTGACGCAATCGATTTGAATCCAGTTGTTCGGTGTTGCCGCATTTTTTGTGTGAATTGAAAACCAACCCCAACGATGGCAAAAACGAAAAGTGTCCACTGTGCACGTTTTTCGTCTACGAATACCCCACTTCTGATTTGGTCTATTTATGTAACGATGGTGAAAGTTTTGGTTTATATTGTAACTATATTTTTAAAATGCACCTTTGCCGATACGACTTACTTGAGCTCAGCATTCCACATTTGCTCTTATAGACACCGATACATTAGAATCCCCAACGGACCAGGATTGAAATATGTTATCCGTTGGCCGTTATATATCAAGAGACCTCCTTTGCTTTGGTGTCCACTTGTGCACGTTTATGTGCTGCGCATGTGTGATTGTGTCGTTTCTCTACCACCTGACTTACGATGGATGCATCCTCGTTTGACTTTAGCAGTCTCACTCTCTACGTGACTCTGTTTTCCACTCTAGTAAACAATACCACCTGTTTTTTCCTCTGATGAAAAACCGCGTCACCATTTAGTCCCGCGGACAACTATTTGACCTATATATTGACACCAAAAACGATGCTCTTGCTTCATCGAACCCTAACATGTCGCTTACTTTCTTCTCTGTGGGCATCCATTTCAGTCAAAATATTGTCTCCGCAAACATATCGTGATATTGAATCATGCCTCCGTGTTTCTCAGCCCAACCGTTCGATTTGCAGTTCGAACAGACTATCACGTTTGACATCTGGTGCCCCGTATCCACTCACATGTAGTTCTGGTTAACTGAATGAATCATCGTCTCACTCGTCGGTTGATGGTGCAAATCACATCGATTAATAACCTGAAGTGAATAGGTACGTGTTTCGACCGGTTAACTGAGGAAACGGGATTGCCAAAATTTTCGCGCTTTCATATACTGCAATAGATTGATGGATATTACTGTATGATCATGTTGATTATGTCAAACTAAAATTGGAAGCAGCTGTATGTCTCCGACCGACGATTCGTTTACTGGGGGGTAACTAGTAACTTAGTAGTAACTTATCCTTTGCAAAAAAGTGCATTCCAGTGTTCCCAAGACTTATTCATCTTTGTCCGCTGTCATTCTCATAAACACAACGTTATCGCCACCTTCAGTAAACGTGTACTACGCAACCACTGACATTGAGACTGTGACAAATATTTGACTGCATAAGTGTTCATGTATCATGATCGTGATTTGACTTAATGAAACTGTCTCAGCTTATCAACACCAAACTAATGATCACTTCAACAATGGCGAAAAAGCATCACAGGTCGTTTACTCTCTTCAGTCACGAACCTGAAATATGCGGATGGTAACAACAATAGAAGTGGTTAGCGATATCCATTTGAAAGAACTCATTAGTTCTCACCTTCAGACATCTTTCTGTCGTCTCGCTATGCTCTCACATCGCTCACTTTGGAAAGTACTGGTCCACACCATCGTGGACAAAAACATAATTAATCTGGTCGCATTCGCTTATTGCCCTTAGAAAAACGGTTTGTAACCTATCCTGTTTAACGTGTGTGTCGTATGACTATTCATGTCAGTCGTTTGCTTTAGTTGTGCCCCACCTTCGTTACCACACTCTTAAGTTTTAGATTTGTTGTGTTATTTCTTCAAGACACCACCGCCTTATCGAGTAGTTTGTGGAAGCTGCAAAGTTTTGGCAGTCTCGTTTTTTTCATTTGACAATTTGAAACATACGCCCAACTTTTCCTCGGTTTTCTGTCGGGGAATTCTCCGATTCCCCTAGAATATCGTTCTATTTATCTTACAAAAGACCTAAAACATTGCTATTTTAAGTGACCTACCAAGTTGGCACAGATACTTGAGTCTCCACCTTTCACGGGCGTTCTCAACCTTTCGTCACTAT
>JTDE01021325.1:0-15280 GCA_014338405.1 Paragonimus skrjabini miyazakii | reverse complement strand
TTTGAATCGTGACCTGAGGCCTGATCGGTTATTTCCTGATCTGGAGTTAGATTGGTTACTTCCTGTTGCTGTTGAACTTGCACTTTGAATCTGATTGGTTTATTCTTGTCCTTTGACTACGTGGGTTACTTCTTCGTTTTTGGGGTTCTATCCGATAGATCCTCCATTGTCCCGTTTTGATCACTGGTCCGTTGCGTTCAAATTGCTCCGTTCGGGTTTACCGGCATTTGAGGTTGACGGCGTTCATACCTCTTCAAGTCCTTTGGTTCATAGATATTGTCCAGCTGGATGCGTTCGTTTATTGACCCAGCTGATGAGTTACGAGCATTGAAGAATTCTCTTACGTGTTTGCTTGAGTAAAAATTTCTGCGATAGTCTGGTTGAAGCTGTGTCTAGTCTGATCCTCGTGGACGGAGATCGAAGAAAATTGATCGTGTCTTATGATGGCCGATTCGTGTTGATAATTTCCTTCCCGTTTGGCCGACGTAATGTTGTCCGCAGTCATTGCATTGGATTTTGTATATAACGTTTCTACTGTCGACGAGTTTGAGTTGTTCCTTTGGTTTTGATAATACTGTACGCAATGTTGCTGCTGGGTTGTGCGATAGCATACCATACGGTCTCAGAAGTCTTGCAGTCATTTCTGATACGGTTGTGATGTATGGTAATATAATTAGTTTCGCTGATGGCTCCGTAGAGCTTGAATCTCTTTCTCTTCGCGACGAACTCCGTCTAAAAAAGTTTCGTGGGTATCCGTTGTGAAGAAATACTCAGTACAAGTATTTGTCCCCCTTTCTTCGGAGCTCTGCGGTATTGCAGTGTGTTTCAGCTCCTTTAAACAGAGCTCGATCGAAACTCATCAGATCTGTTTTCACGGCAACCACCCTCTGTCATAAAAGGAGCTATATCCAAACTCGGTTTGCCTAAATTTGAACGCCTGCCCATCGTGAGGTCATCTTGACCTATGTAACTAAAATATCGTTTTCGATTATTAGACAAGTTCGTTTGAACTTACAGTTACTGATCTTTAGATGTTATCACAAATCGCATAATCAATGCCAGAATGAAACATTACAGACCCCTCTTCTGTATGACAAGGAAACGCGGTCAATCCTTGTTTTTGAAACGTTAGATGTATATGGTATGAATATTACGTCAGCAATGTTGATGCTTATTGAGGTCTTCTAGATGAACAGACCGTTCAGTATAATAGTTTTGCTGTACAGACTTCGCTGTTTCGAGCAGTTTACGTTTGCTAGTGCATTGTGTGCCATGTCGTGTTCTGTTAACGTGTACAGCTTAGGCTGAAAGCAACAGTCTGATAGCCTGAGTGGAGAGCGTTAACGTTGGAGCTCACTTCGGTTGTGTTCTTGACGGGTACTCAGTAGACAACGAGTATCTCTGGAATCGAGAACTACAGCCACCGGTGTTGTGAATATCCGTTCACTGGAGTATTTGTTTGCTTGCTGATTGCTTTACTTTGCGAAACCTATAACTCCTTTTGCTATACTTCATTGTGGCTCAACCAAGGAATTAATTGATAGTCGTTGTATCATTCTACGATATTCTCTAAACTAACACCTGTCTGTATTCTTCCGTTCAAATTGACTAATGCCAGATGGCCAAAAACTAGTTAAGTATTACATGTATATCAACATTGACTGGCTAAATCTAAATGGCCCTTCGGCATCGTCATACAATTGCCGGCTGTTATCGCATGCTACTGAGATGCTATCATGTTTTATACGATTTACAGAATAACAGTCAAGTCAAACCTATTAATTTGTTACTGTTCTAATTTTCGTAGTGCGATTTGTCAATGTGTGTCTAATGGAAAATATACTGTTTCAGTTACACGTCATCAAACAGGGTTCGAGATCTTTTGGATAGCAGTGATTTCTCTGATACCAGCTTCGAATCAGATAAAGAAGCACCTGAGAAAAAAGAGGTGAGCAATGCATACGCGACGACTTCGGTTCTCACGGGACTAAACCGATACAGCAAATCACCGGATAAAGAACTACCGCCTACACAACAGAACATTCACACCCCTGCTCCATTGGCCCAACCCGAAAGTGTTTCTCTTGCGCCTGTGAACGCAGGAAAACTGACCAGTCGGGATCCAGTTAACATTGTAAACGGCCGTAGTTTTGTTAATGAGTGTGCTGATCGGATGTCTCATACCGTCGAACAACCTGAGGTAGTTGGAAAAATAACCTCCTCCCCGAGTAAGACGACTGGCTCATCCTTGAACGCCGAAGGTATTCGGAAAGAAAATGATCAAGGGTCAGCAGCTCCTATCCCTTCTGTGTTAAATGGAAGGTCCATGCAACACAACTCCCGGCTGCCCGTCAGACCTCCTCCAATGTTGATCAATCGCAAAGCCCCATCAGACGTCGAATCTGCTATCACTGGGTCGACTGTGGTACGCCCTGCTGGGCAAGCAACAGGAACTGTTGCAACTCACTTGTCTACTCAATGCCCAGTCTTAGAAGATTCGAGCACCCCTCAGCAACCCCTGGCATCACAAGCTGCTCACCACTCAAATTCTTCTTCACAGATCTCCATATGCGATCGTCGACAGATCAGTCGGCGCACAGGTGGTCCAGATAAACACTTCTACCCTCGAAAATTGCATACGCGAAGTAGTCCGCCTCACGACACAGCCATCGTTGTAGGAGCATGCACCGCGCTTTATCCGTTCACAGGTGAGTTCTGATGATACTGCTCCAATGTTTGTTCTGTGAAACCAGTGCTGGCGTGCGCTCGTTTGAACTGTGGACCTGGTTTTTCGGGAACCCTTTCAATATTACGTTTTCGAGCGTCAAATGATTGTAACGGTATGTGTCAGGCCTCACATGAGATCTGAACTACGATGCCACTCGAATGTGTATTCATAGTCGGTAATCTAAATTGAACATCACGACACTGCGTTCGATAGTTGATGTCACTGCTGCCGAACCTTTTGAAACTTTCTAATCTCTAGATCATTTCACTCACTAAACAAGTCCAATTTATCAAATTGACAATGGGACTCAAGGATGCTCGATTGCGAACGTTCTCCAGAGGCAACCGAGTTGACCACTTTCTCAGTGACTTTGCATTAAACACGACTGAACACTCAGCCACATTCTGTTATAGGTGTTTAGACTGCTCGAATGCCTCTAGAGGTCAATCGGTGAAAACTCAGTAAATTTAAAATCCCGAATTGTAATGGGCGTGCGGTGCTAATTACTGACGAGTAGTTGAGGATTTGGTTAATACAGATCAAACACACCACTCGGTATACCTTTCAGCCAGCCCTTGTCGAAAAGTAACACTATATTTGGTGTTTCCCATTGGCTGAATACGTCACTGGTACACTCTCCAGAATTGACGAAGATTCGGATCCCGATTCATGATCTCAGACGGCAACCACGTTGACGACTGCTCCGTTGAATTCGTATAAGGTTCAACCGAATTTTCATGTCTAAACGTTCGGCCACGATTGCTTATAGACGTTGTTCGCCTAACAATAAACTTCTGTTCCTGAACCTGATGATCGAGTAGCTTAACGCTGATACGTTCACGTTTTCATCCTTTTGTGTTTAACAAACCTGATAATCATAGACCCTTTTGACAAGGAACACCGAGTTAAAATGGATTCAACCTCCAGAATAATCTCTGGGCGTCAGAAAGACAGTTCTGGCAAACTGGTTAGTAACTACTATGGTCGCTGATAGGTAATCAGTTTTTTATTTGTACAAATTGAACACCGCTCACGTGTCCGATCGTAGTTTCCACGTTCAGACGGACTTTTCAGCTAACCTCTTTTCGAAAAAAAACGCTAAGCTCACGTTTGTTAGAACTTAACAGTACTGCGTACCTAGCCTTACTCAGTCAAGATTTGCTTGCAAGGTTGTCGGTCTGAATACTGCGCGAATAACCTCGTTTTCCCTATGACCGGATTATCACATCTAAACGTTCGACCACATGTGTTTGTGAGTAACACTCAGGCTGCCCGATCTAGCAATTACGAAACACATATCTAGTGCTCCTTTTCGAGAATATCTCGGTGTACTGTTCATATGACTTCAAAAGCTACGGTAAAATATGAGTGTTGTTCAACTGTCATCGGCCCTAATATGTTGATTTCCGGTGGTTGCATGATAAGCCGTAACAATTAACCAGCATGGCCTCGTGTCTATTTTTGTCAAGCAGCCTACAATGTGTTGCCTCAACACGAAATGCCTCCTTCAAATCGCTCGTGTATAATGGAAAAGACATAAATCAGTGTTTGGTTATTTGCATTTAAAACCAGTTGAGTGGAGAAATATAACCGTAAATAATATTGGGGCTTAAGCAAAATTCTAAGTTATAATGTGTACAACACTGAAAAGAGGAATCTTATGCAACAGAATAAATACAGATGAGTAGTTGGAACTTCAGTTAATTGCAACTTGAACACCACTGGGAAAAGCAGCATTCATGATTGTCGATCTCTAATACCATAAGAGTTTTGGGCTAATCACCATGCGTTTTCGTGCAGCAATGTATCGGAACGGTTTCAGAAAAAGGCAAAATATTACCTACTGGTTGAGTGAGTTAGCGTGGGAAAAACCCCTTCAATCTGGACAACGCGTCCTCCTTTCACAGGTCGTGTGACAGAACGTTGACTAGTCTCGACATTGTTTTCCAATAGCTACTTTGGGATACAGGGCGAAATACGTACACCAAGCGTTCCGGTGCAGTTTGATCCACAAGTGCAGGTATATTGATAAACGATGTTACACGTGCATTGAGTCCTCCCGATATGACATGGATCCCTGTCATTTCACTTGTACGTCTTAATTCAGCTGTCTTTTTAGTACCCAGAAATCAGTGGTAAATGGGAGCTTTAATCGCTAGCCGAAAACGTCAGGAGATGGTGACTAATCGGGCTCAATGGTACGTTGTCTATGAAACGAGAACAGAAGCCACATGGCATCTCACTCTCAATGCTGCAGTTTGTTTTTAGTATGTGGGCGCTTAGATGTTGAACTTTTGATGTTAGTTTTTTTTAGACTTATTATCGGTCCTTTCTTCCTTATCTTCAAATGATAACCTATTTTTATGCTCATGATTATGTAACAGTCAAGTGCTGGTGTCGCTGCTTGTCTCGAATTCATGCGACGGTCCTGTATATAGTAAATCCAATCAAGACAGCTTAGAATGGATTTACGTTTGATGGCATCTTGTCTAACCAATTAATGAGAAATTTCCAATATCTACTCAAAACTAGGATACCATTGTTTTTGTCCGTAAGTCATTGAATACCCTCTTTTCAATCCGGACGATAGTTTTCTTCTCTTCTATAATTTCCGAATGTTCGGTAGTTAAGTCCCCGAGTATTTAAGAAAACACCTATCATTCTACTCTGACCTGTACAAGTAACACCGATACACCGCTAGTCCGATCGCTTCTCACTTACAGTATACAGGTCAAGCATGGTGCTCGAAGAATAGTCATGCTCACAGGTTTACTTGATTATGCCTTTGCTTCAGCGGATGGTTTCGAATCGTGTTACCTACGCTTTGAAGCTGGAGACAAGTTCTACACCTTGGCTCCGTCTGTTTCTGAGGATACGACGGAATGGATTCGAGTGCTCAAGTTCGACACCTATGAACCTGGTTATGTACCGACCGCGTTCGTGGAACAAGAGCGATACGCACAACCACTAATTTTGCCGACTATTGGCTCTGCCGCTTCAAAGACAACCAGCTGCTCCACAACTCCAGTGCACAAATCTACACGAACAAATTCAGGACATCCACTAAGAGCTACACAATCCGCTGTCAACTCACCCATTACGCGCACTCGGCTACCTAAAAATGGCCATGGGCTGATGAACTCGCCTGTCCATAGCCGGTTAGCTGGAACAACCAGGCATACAGAATTGTGACTCACTTTTGTCCGTTCCTTCCACGAAAGCTCATATAGCTCGAAATTAAAAATTTTCCTCATTACGCGCCAGTTTGTCTTTCATGTGGCTAACTCTCGTTCAAAGAAAACACGAAAGTACGGTTTGCATTATGTGTACATAAACTCCCTGCTTACTGACTGACGCATGCTGAACAGCTCGACTGACCTCCTTCTGTAGATGATGAACTGCTACAATTAGTTATTTCTCCAAGCCGATTCTTATCCATATAGCCTACACATTTTATTGAACATTACTTGAAAACTTTCGTTTTGATTAACCGTGGATCAAAACTGTCTTTTGCTGCATCTTTTACGTAAATCCAATGTTTTCTATATTGCCTTCGTAAGTTTGCTGACCTGCCTTTACGAATATGATAAAAATATCGGAAAATAATGAGCAACTTTTCAAACAGTTCTTTGACGTGCACTATGGCTATCACTACTAGTAAGGTCAATTTATTTGGAAAGCAAACCATTACGCAAAGTACATTGTATTTTCATTGCTCATTTTAAAAGACGTTCCTAATATATACAAGATGTGTTGCGGTGGGTAGCGATACGAAATGATCAGCGTGCACGTTTGATGGGCGATGATCGTTGAAAATCGACTTCATCATCACTTGGTTCCTCACCTCGATGCATGGCTTCTTGGTTTTTACGAAGGACTTTGTAGAACTGAACGACCTTTGGATTGGCTTGAATCACATCTGGACGCCAGTCGAGCAGTCGCAAACCAGAGAGTGTTCTACATCGGCTCAGTGCAACATAGGCTTGACCACATTCGAAAACCTAAAGTACAGGTTTGAGCGGATGATGTACATCTCGAAGTGTACATACGCAACATGGGGTACAAAATATCGCCTATTAGTGTAGATTTTAGAGAAGTACCTGCATAGCAGCACTCAGGTTTCGTTTCCTGAAGATAGAATGGGAGTAAATCTGATTAGAGTCGGTGGCGACTTAAACCTCCTGTTTTTTATTGGTTAATTATGAATTGTCATACCTACTACATACTGCAAAAATTAGATAAAGGAGAGCTACGATTGAAAACAAGACTGTGACAGGAATTGAAGCAGAAGAACGTTACTGTGTACGATATAGTGGGTACAGTTTCTAGTTCTTTCTAACAGTCCAAAAAATACAGGATCAGCAACTTGCAAAAGCATCATTACCATATTAATAGAGGACACTCTTAACCTAATGAAAACATAAGTCCAATGCAAAATCACCGTACTGGCTTACTGATCGTACGGTGGTTGCCGTCTTGCAGCATGCTGAGCTGGTTACTGCCATGTAAAAGCATTAAAGATAAACGAGACTCCGTGTTTGTCATATCACAAACGTAGGAGCTACGGAGGATGAGAAGTATCAACCGAAGTCGGTTACTAAGTTGTTCGTGCTTATCTATCTCGGATGACTGGTGCGCTTTGAGAGTTATAGACACTATAATTCTGGGTTTCCCAGGTGTCCAAATTCCTGACAGCCTATCACGAGTAATTAACAGAAGAGCAGAACAAAACGTCTGGCACCTATTCGGCTACAAAAATTGTCGGAACGGGCACCAGATCACCTGAAGAACTCCGTTCAGACTTTCCATCAGACCTGGTTTTTAACATCTTTTCTTTCCATGACGTGTACAAAAGCGGTGAGGTCGTTTACTGACTGTCGGGCCGCGACCGCCACAGGTGCAAGGGTCGGGGGGTCTCCACGCTCTCTCCAATACACTTGGCATAACGAGTCGGAATTTTCATTTTTCCGTGCGAGATAACATTAACGCGGATAAGTGACACTCAATTTTATCGCCAGCTGCTAATTGGGTAATGTTTCGAGCTATATCAAAGAAGCTTTGGACATATTCGGCTTAAAAAGGAGGCGATTGAGATCAGTCGACTAAATAAGCAATCTGAACTAATAGTGGATAAAAAAATAGCTTGTGTCTACCCTCTCAGGACTGATCCAACCTGGTAGGACCTGTGCATTTCTTGTATCTCAACCGTCTGGATGTCTACAGATCGCGAATCACAGAAAGTACCATGTCACAGAATGCATGACGCTTACTTGCAAAGTCTGCCTAGCACTCCGTTACATTATCCGAACGGTGACAGTTCACTTCGAGTCGGCTGCGAGCACATAATCTCAAGTGAGAATTAGCTCAGCGCATGTGAAAGTAGCAGCGGAGACGTGAGTGCGAAGGTGAGCTCTAGATTGGGTGCGTGAAAAGCTAGAACTAATGTGTAGAATGTTACACGTAGAAACTTTGCCTGTATTTCAACCACCGTCAGTCGACCCATATAAACCTTAACAACTGCTGCACAGTCAAGACGATTGTTGAAATGAATACAACTAAGCGCGCACTGATTTTGCACCATGCTGGAACCAAAATTCAGCTGCAGTATGAGTATGTACGATGACTGGATTTGAAATGATTCGCGGGCGAGACCAGCTTTATTCTTTACTGTGATTGAGATACTCGATATTGTCACTGTTCACCAATGCGGACTTTCTGTCACCACGATTATTATCATAATAATAAGAGGCATCAACATATTCAAGCGTAAGTGCTATTGCACCAATAGAAATGAAACATACGGTAATGTGGAAGCGAAGTGCACGTCTCAATGACTGTCACACTCACCTTCGACAGCGCTAGTTCAGCAGAGTCCAGAGTGATCCCTTGACTTTTATGTATGGACACAGCCCAGGCTAGATTCAACGGTATCTGGCGCCGATAGGCTTGTACGTCTCCCACATCACCTTGCCGAAGACTCCATTTCTCGCGCTGTACTGTGTACAGTACGTCACGGGATGCCCCACTTGGATTCCCTAACTTATTCACGAAGAAGCGGATTTGTGGAAGGGCATCACCATCGCTACACAAACGCTCGACCACTCCGCGCGCTCCGTTCACCAGACCACGACTGGTGTCAATATTGCGTAACAACATCACCTAAGAACAGTAAATGGGGTAAACGTTGTCAACATGTGTGAATAGTGTGGATTTATGAAGAGCACGAGTACGGTTTGTAGGTCAATACACGTAAATGTCTCACCTGAGCACCAATTTTTAGGTGGAGAACAGCAGGAGAGGGACATATCATGTCCAGTAGCCGAGAGTGCTTAGATCCGGAATCTTGAGCTCTAAATACCTTACCATCACCTGCAATTGGAACAGATGCCAAGACAAAGGTTACAGATGGTATAATTAAACGAATCAGCTGCTATACATAATAAGGATGATAGGGTGGGCTGATGAACAATCAGCTGCGGTTGAAATCGAATACCAATAACAGCCTTTAAGGTGTGAACAAATGCATATCAGGCGCACGTGCAACTGGGCATCCGTGCTACAAAACTGCGTAGCTACTGACAGTCAACACGTACAGTGGTACTAGTTAGTGAAACCGCAATCAAGTTGTATTTTGGAAAAGTTGTTCTGAAACCCGAAAGTAAGTGTTGGAAACCTGTGGTAAGTTGTGCAATTTCAATACAGACTTGATTCGTTAAGGTGCGAACAGTGCCAACAGCGAGGATCATTATGACTAGAAAAGCGTTTACATTAATTACACAGATAATACCCTTGAACACACTGATTGGATTAGGATCAGGCATGTGTTATTTGATCACGAAAACCGTGTGTTCCATAGTAGACGCACAAGACTCGCATACAATATAGTAGCTCTCAGTTCTGCTGCTTCGTAAACGATAGCAAACTGACCGTTCTCGAAAATCTGCAGTGTTTTATCGGGTCCATTACCTTTAACTTTTTGAAGCTTATATGTTCCACAAAACCACAAACGTCTCTTGATATTTATCAACAACAATAGTCTGCAAGGTTGACATGAATTTTCTCCAGCTGATAAAATATTACAGATTCCATTAGTTGGAGAAGAAAAGCCTTCTACCGTCTAAGATTCTAAACATTGCGTCGCCATTTGAGATACTGGTTAAATTTAGACCGCTAGGGTCGAGCAAATAGTTTATATGTTCAGAACCAAACGTATTTTGCAAAAGAACTTCGTTTGTTTTGCCGGAGCAGCTAATTGAAAATAATCATTTAGAGGAGATGTGTACACGAAGACCAGTGAGGATTGATATCGCCTATCTGAGCTATCTGTTGCGAACTAGCGCATAACGCACTCGGTGGCTGAATCGATTGTCACTTGACTCGGTTGAGGCAAACGGAGAAGCGGCACGCGCTGTGCGTCATCAAAGTACACTAAACTAATTAAAAATTTTGCCACACAGTTGTTGGAGAAAACTGTCTTAGGTGTCCCGTCGCTGACCGTTTGATGGATATCAGATGATCGAAGCGGCGGTTGGGTAAGTGGAGTCCTAATATGACAGCTCCTGGCGTATTTTCGTGGTTCAATAGATGAAGCACATGGTGCGTAAGGACGCGTGGTTTTATTATGGTCGATGTCCAGTTTTCCTTCACAATTATTACACATTCTGGTCAACAAATGTGTTACAACACCTGATATTGGGTTTTTCCGTTAATCGTTACTTGTGGGGTAGATGTTGTCAGGCTGTCCAGATATAGACAGGGCCATTTAAGGTTCGATCGATTTTGTTAATATTGTTGCGAACGGGTTTCATGGGATGAACTGTGATCTAATCTGCTTGTCGAACGGGAAGATTTGAGTATGTGAAACACTAGGTCTCCTTTAACAATTTTATCGAGAGACAGATGAAGCATTGAGATACTAGCAGTTCGATTTACTTTTATAAGTAGCCAACTTAAAATCAGGATAGGTAAGAATATTTATTACAATCCATTCCGTTACCTTGACGTGATAGTCAGACTTGTGCACCTCACCGATCCGGAAAGCTGACTTAGGTCCTATCGAGCATAACCGTGTAAGACAGGTTGCAGGGCAAACATCACACGACAAGCAGTCACACTAATAGGTTTACAGATCGCACTGCTGATCGCGTAAAGGTGCTGAGGCACGACTCTATAAGCATACGTCAGAACTATTTTTACGGCCGCGGTACTGCCTTTTTCCAATAAGGAGGAAAGGAGTTAGAAAAACGTGGTAAAATCTATTCGATTCACCGCTTGTCCAAACTCCAACACGATGGACAATCCAGTAACAGACCAATCCAACGGCGCGTTGGGGTACAACATTAAGATTGGACAAACAGTGCCAACGTTACATCTTTCGTTATTCACCAAGAAGTTTGCTCTGTATTGGAGGAATCAGGTTACAACTGGTCACGTTGTATGTGCTATTGATATCACCCTATGGCAGACTCTGACTTATTTAATATTGATATACATCTACAAATCCGTGTTTCTGTTCCGTGAATAAAAAAATACTCATTTCTATCAGTCTAGTGTCTTTTTCATACTTGAGATTTGAATTCAGCTACGACCCTTGGGGCCAATCGAAGTTTCTAATTCCGGGCAGCACAAAAGGATACCCTCAAATGAATAAAAAAAACTCCGATCACCCAACAGTTGACCGTGATCGTTCGCGTATTATCCAATACAGTCGACAGATGTGCGTGACCCTGATGTAGCTTGAGAGACACACCCACACTAAGTAAGCTGGCTGACCCGATCAAATAGTGGAAAATATAGTCATTTAGTCGTTTCCTGATTTTTGCTGACGATTAGTGAAGCAACGCCAATTCGATACGGGACCGTCTTGAGTACACGGAAAACGTATACGCATTTGATCTGTGCATAAGATTGAAGCTAGTTTGACTCGTTCGTTAACTCGCTGTTGTTATGTATAATATCTATTGAATTTACTGGTTTTATTGTGATGATTGATGAGAGTAACATCTCGCGATATGTCTTCAGTCTATTTTGACGAAAGAACTTAACAGCTAGGACAAAGTCTGCAAGCTAGGAATGTCTCATCTACAATAATTCAGAATCGTGTACTTATTCCCCCTGGTTTCGATTGGATAGTAAAGCATCCAGCGGTACAGATCCATAGGAACTATTCGGTAACACAGTCACTACATACCTTCTCGGTAGTTCTACTGTGTGAGCCATAACGTTACGGCCAAGCACTTAAAAATAGATAGGCAATAAGTGCTAGCGAACTCACCGAATGGTTCATAATAGGATTAGAGAACAACTCTCAAAAGACCAACTGTTCTAGCCATAAATAAAAACCAGATATGTCACTACTTATTCAACTCTGTGACGCAGCGGTGTCTTCAAACCGGTTCCGACGAACATTGCAAAACAGTTGCTGGGTGATTAGTTCACGCTAAAGCTAATGCCTGGTTCTGTCCAATAACGATCAATACCAGATTGTATTTGTGCTTTCCGACATTATTAATAACTAGTTACACCAATGTGATTGCATTCAACTGATGATACACAACACAGTTGTTCATATTTTCTAACATTCCATGTTTTTTTCATATACAGAAAAAATTCAAAAAGCCAACGGATTAAAATGTACTGAAAATAATTGTATTCAGAATGAATGCAACTGTAGCATTTCTAGCAAAGAACAACCTGAAAACAATCGAAAATTAGAATTATTACGGACGCGGGTTAATGTACAACAACGACGTGATAACGGAAGTTAAGATAAATTCAGCTTAATGAAGAAAAATCACTGTAGGACATTTTCGTAATAAAATATCCCTTTTGTTAAAATACAGTGTGCACTTATCGTAGAAAATATACTCCTTTCCACTGGAGCAGTCATTACCAGCGTTCCTTCACCTGCACGTCTGGCTACTCCGATCACAATAGTTTAGCAGCATTCGCGTGCTTTTAGTCATGCACAATGTAGTGTTTACACAAACTTTGTTGAGTCCCACAAGAAAATGTGACGCGCTACCGCTAACTAATCCAACATACGAGCTAGGCCTGAAGTCCAAGGCAAATTACGCGCTACCCTGTTTACAAAAAACGAATTGGGATATCAGATCAATGGATGAACGTAAAACAGAGAGCACAGAATGAGGAGAAATATCTCATTATTTCAGGTGAATAGATCGGCATACTTAACTGCACTAAAACTCTTACGAAATGTATAGAAACAGTGAAGGTACCGTGATCACGATGATGTGGAACGCAAAAAATGGATAGGTGAAGGTTTACCATTGAGAAACACGACAGACAAATAGAGCAGTTATTCACAAATTCTAATATTCACAAGTCACGTTACAAACCTCTCATTCTAGATCGAAAGGGCTACTGCTTATGCTCAAATGTGGGATTGGTGGACGCCAACCTCAGATGATGTTAACAGAGGTTAATTCACGCTGAAAGTATATTCGGGAAGACTTCAAAGTTAACTTAGTGAAAACAAAGTCAAGGTTGTTCACTGAGTGTGTTCACGAAAGCCTCGACACATGTGCAATTGAGTTTTCCATCTACTACCTCAAAGCACAACATTAGCTTGTCACTTTTGTTCTTCATTCGAGACGACGACTCCGTTCGTTTATCACAGCCATAACGGCTCATGATTTCCTTTGAACAACAAGAATGTCTCCTGTGATGAACTGTTGTTGAACTCCACGCCGTGCAATGGCACAAAATGGCTTACATGGACATCGAATAAAACATACTTAACGGCTCATCACTGCAACGTAAATGGTTACTTGCAAAGATGTTATCAGTATCCGTCTAGTCATGTTTCAGTGGGGATGTGGCTTTCAGCGAGCTGATCTCTTCAAATGACAACTGAGATGCTAATTCATAAATACTGAACTACTAATACAGTTTCAGTAGTCAAACATCTGTCCATAATTTGGTTTTCAAAGGTACCTTGAAGGGTGTTCAGCATACGCAAATTCCATGCATCGGCATCGCTCCGGTGTGTACAAAGCCGGGTTGGAACTAAGGATGACTTATTCTCTGAAGGTTCTTTACTTGGAACGCAGCGCGACTTCAACAACTGTTGCATCCATTCAGAACATTTGCCTTCTCTAGCGGCAGCGAGCAGCCGAGCCAAATCAGGGTCGTCTGACTGACGCCAAGAATGTTGCAATTCGACATTGGCAAAACGGCAACGTTTCCAACATGGAGATTCAAAGGCGAATTCTGCTTGGCCCTATAAATGCAGAACAACATAGGCGAAAGGTGGAAACGAATCACTATGGTGGGCACGTTTCCAACTTTGAGTCAGGGTATGAATATTATGGCCAGATTCTTTGTTGACAGTGACATCAACAAAAAGTGTTAAATAAAGAGAAGTCATGTTTACGGTCCATTAGGAGCAAGCAATAATAATACGGATACTGACAAATCACTAACTACGACACAGTGCGAGTGTTTTCAATCAGAATAACAGTAACATTTAACCTAACTCAGCGGAGCAATCGAGGCTATTCGAACTTCATGATTATGCCACTGGTTAGTCGCCCTGCCTAATTCAAACGGCCTGCTGTTGCAATAAACAAAGCATGGTGCAATATATATATATATATATATATATATATCTGTTCATGGAGGAGACTGGCAAACAGCTGCGCACACTCACGAACACAAATTAGTGACACGACGAACCGAATCTGGATCAAAACCGTGGCACCACTGCGCACACTCAGGTCAAGAGGTCAACACAGATCATGGGAAAGTGGTCGCGCGGTCAAAAATGAAAGTGGAACGGCTTCTACTAGAAGTTCTCTATCTGCGAAATTCATTCAGTCAACAGGTGGATGTAAACAGCCACTATGTCAGCATTGTTGACGCTGAGACGAAAGACGATCAAAGACAGATAGACACGTGGACACTGTGAGCGGCAGAACAGCCTAAATTCCGACACATGTATTTGTTTGATAACGGATCCTAGTGTGGATATAAAACGTCACAATAAGTCGTTCACAACACAGTGTGTGCCTACTCTAAACACTTCAAACATATCTATATAAGTTGGGAGCCTTCCACAATACATACCAGGGAAATGTGGTGTTACGTATACAATCAATCCAGTTGATACAGTTAGAGAACCTTCTGTCTTACACATCCCTAGTCATGGAGCAGGGTTAATGACAGATGTGTAATGTGGCATCAATCATGTTGCATTATATAAGAAATAGATAGGAACAGTGGGTTTCTATTTATTTTCATGAGAAAAACAGGTTAAAAAAAGCTGAAGTATTACCTAAAAACGAAGATCCTAAACAAAATGTTGGTTAATGCCGTCTGATTCCAAATTCTAAACAAGTATAGGTTCATCATCATCATCATCATAACAGCCATGAGCCTGACCAAAAGGTACTGTGGCTCGGGCCGCCGTTCACCTCAACAGTGACGTAGAATATCCTAGAAGAAAAAGTTATTGACGAGGCTGAGAATTAATGAGAGAAGGCTAACAGGAAGAATTAGAAATGGTATGGACACAGGTCCGCCACTGACTGC
>JTDE01021324.1:46678-60516 GCA_014338405.1 Paragonimus skrjabini miyazakii | reverse complement strand
AACCGAGCTGTTGCTGATGACGCCTTACTTTCACTTACAGCTCGGTTGTTTGTTTGCCAGGTGTAGGCGCCTTGATGTTGTATGTTTGAATGTAGACGTAGCTATTTTTGGTGATTAGTTCCCTTCCCCCTTTGTTCTTCTCTCTTCCTAAACAGGGTTTGTTTCTTCTTCATGGTTGTGTGGCAGTTAAGCATCCGTGTGAACCACTGATGTATTGTTGTCTATGATGGTGATGATGAACCATCTAAGTTTGTGCAGATGTAAGGATTGAACGAAAGAACTCATTTGACGATCACTATCGAATCAAATCTCTCCGTTGCTCAACTCTTAGTAACTTGGGGAAACAGCGCTTGTCTGCTAATCACGTAGTTGTAGTCATGACCCTGGTTATTGAAATTGTTCCGGTTGTCTCGATTTGGGTTGCCTATTTGGTATATAGCCCACATATGACTGCACATATCACGTGGCGATAAATTTTAGACGATATAGTAGCTTTAAAGTAAATGATTTCTGTTACTACTCACGTTTACACATCAGTAATTAAATAGTTCCAGGCTGGATCACCAAGTGGATGGTTTGCTCTAACTGCTCAGGTACTTCTAAGAGGTGCATCTTTTCTTTACTGGGCAATCGATTTATGCGAACAACTTTGTCCTCTAGTGTACTGTTCTGAAGCACTGATGTTTCGTCTGATCGCCAGGCTGAGTTTGACTGGAACCTGCCGCGTATGTCACGTTGGAGACTGCTCGACTATCTACCTTGCTGGCTGCACATGCCGTCAGACATGGCAGTGCGTTGCCATGAATGACGCATTTGCAAATTTTATATTGTTGGCTCATACCTTTTCACCGTTTCTACTTCTGCCTTCATTTATCTTTTTCTTCGCCAATAACAGTGGCAGCCCGAGCCACGCCACTCATAAACAGGGTTTCAAACTGTTCTCTTGTGTCAATTATTTCTGTGACCTCCGCCTACAACAGTATGCCGCCTGTGGTGTTTACTGGCCCACGTAGTTTGTCCTAACCACCGCGTCATAGATCCTAGCTGCCTTGATTCTTCGTACACTTCACCAGCAGCGACTCTCTACTGGTCTTTTCTCTGTTGATCCAATCTATGCTCTTCGTCTAGCACTTGAGTTTCCACACCGTTACTGGAGTTCAACTTTTCGTTACAAACATTTGTTTGGTCGTTCGATTTTTTCGACGGTGCCCGATAACTATGCCGAATTTGTTTGCAGGGAAATATCATTGCAAGTTGACGTCTTTTGTATCAGCAGCTGTGTTTCACGCAGTTGTTCTTCATCATCCTTCCTCTTGAAATTTCTGTGAATGATATCTTAGGGTCGGCACTAGAAGGTTAATACCTTGATGTCGTTGAACTTCTCCCCGGTGACTTACTTTGATTCTAACTGATCTGCTAACATCGTCTCAGTTTGTGATGACGCGCATTTTCGATGGTGATATGTTAAAGCTACTAACTAACTTTATCTACCTGTGTGTTGACATAATTTTCGATGGAGATGTGAATGAAGCGATCAGAATTTTAGATTCAGCTGCCCAAATGACATTTGTGTATGTGCACTGTATGTGGCGGTGAAAAGACGTGAGCATTCTTGCAAAAATGCGGGTGTCTTCCGCATCCGTAGTTTCTATCCTGTTAAATGTTTTGAAAATTTGGCCTGTTCTAACTGGAGGTGTTCGCCGGCTGTCCGCTTCCGATAGCTATTGCTTACTCATGATTGTTTGTTTATAGTGCGAACATCATTTTAACAACCAGACGGTAATTAGACAGTAGCGTGTCAGGGACAACAATCTGAACATGTCTACGTGATCTAACATTAGTTCGAACGACTTGAATGTGTGTCCCATATACCGCTGCACTGCCTGATTACCCGATCCGCGTTTGGTAAATCTCTGATTCTGTTGGTAAAAACATGGCAATCAAATATTTAGCTGGCCCGGAGGCACGAAATGTCTGGGCTCATGCTTGCTTCCACCAACTGAGCTCACCTCTCCGGCCATAGTCTTAAAGATTCGCAACGTCTGTGGTTGGCACATAGTCAAAAAAAGATAGATTTTTTCTTTGAATGCGCTAAATCATTTGCTTTTGTCTTCTTTTCATGTTTTGGCATTGTGCCTATTCTTGGTTTTTGTTCACACTACTTCATCATTTCACTATCATGTTTTAGAGTACAGTAGGATGCGTTTTTTTATCTGTTCTGTTGACTATTTCGTAAGGTCCACATCGACTCATTCGATATCAGTTTGCCTATTACTAGGTACGTTCCAGGTTGTTGGTTGTATATTTTTATCGTGGTGGCTGTATTATCGCCAACCAATCGTGACTAGGTTGTATCGAAACTCCCAATCGGTCATTTATCTATCGAACTTCATATGTTGCGTCTACAACTGCTTGGTGTTTCTTCTTCTGACTCGCCACAACAACTTCATTTTTCCGCCCAAACGAGATTCTAAAAGCAGTTTATTTCTAGACGATAAACTTATCGGTTCCACGGTGCACAGTGCACACGTATCCATTATGTCTTTATACCGCGTTTTGGTAGCGCAAACGCTTGTCGGTGCCAACCGATTCCCACCTTGGACATGTGTTTATATGCATACATTTCTGGTGCGTGACCCATCACACCACTTACACATGTGAGTCAGCATCTGACCATGGTTGTGCCAACTTTCCTGGCAGCGTACAACATTTGTACGAAGGGTTACCATCATGGTCTGCTTTCTTATTCTGGTTAGTCTCATAGGTCATGTTGACAATCACCATTACAACGTTGTGTGTTAAATTGTCTGCAAGCAAGATGGCCCTACACAAATTTCGGGGCAGTTGTTGCACTCGTACTCGCCTACTTGCGTGTTTGTCTTTCTCCCTCACGTTACGCTTTCCGCATGTTATTCGAACCATTTAAGTATGAATGTATGTTTGCACATTCCCGAATCTGCCTCAATGGTAACTGTGTTCGATGTGACCAAGGAACTGATTGGCTTAGTGAATAGCAGTTGTCCTGATGTGGTTAATGCATGCGTTTTCATTTCCACTGGTTGCACATAACGTAGAAGCTGCAACTAATTGTCTCGTTTTTTGCCAGGTCCCCTTGTTTACTTGTCTAAGCCTTTCTGTTATACAGTGTTGAACAAAAAGTTGGAGGGCGCTCATCCAACGCAGACCGAGTGCATAGCCCTCACTTTCGGTCTGCTGCATTCTCTCGTACGAGCGTTCGCTTCTTCCTATTGATTGCTTAGCCAAGCCTTGCTGAGTATCATTGATTCTATGACTGATCGATGCTCACACGAGCCTACGCGTCGTTCACGGCTTCGCCTGACGAAGCACCGTGTTATTCCGGGTGTTTTACTTAATCAGACAAAAAATGAGTAACGCGATCAACGCAGAATTCTCTCGAATAAAGCGGCGTTTCTTATTTTTGATGAGTTCCCACCTGTTTCTCTTACTAGTCGTTTGCAATCCACTCACAGTTTATCAATAGGTTTCTAAGTGGTTGATACTCGATCACATCTGCGTTAAACCTGTCACGTTCGTTTTGATCCCGTACTTAGTGGCAATGACCAGGGTACGCTCTCTCGTTTCGTGTTGCGCTTCTGTCCATTTGATAGAGTTATAACATGTGTTGACCAGTGACAGATCCTCATTATCCTCGTGCCACCACTAATTTAAAAAATCCGAATATTTTCAAGCAGCAACATGAACAATATGAAGCTAATTAGTGAAAGTTGATCAAAACTGTGATGGCTCAGTATAACTGGAGAGTGTCTACAGCAGTACAACGGAATTTGACTACCAACTGGTCAGCGGTAACAGGTTTGAGACTTGGTTGTGACGTTACCATGGCTTGTTCAGTGACGATGAAACAAACGGATGATAATAGCTCATTCCGACTACTGTTACGCAAATTTGGCTCAGCGGAACACGCTCAGTACTGTAGTTATATTCTACCGACGAACCCACATAAATGCTGATTCCCAGACACTACAGCATTTAATTGGTATTTTCAGTGTGCACATGTCACTGTTCAACGCTCAGTCTAACTGCTCGAAACTCCATAAGCGATACTCTGCGGACTTCAAACATTCTCCGATGTAGTTAATCGTGAAGGTGAGAAATTTAAACTATCATATCATCAGCGATCAGGTTACAACGTTAGTTTTTATGTTTGTGGGTTCGAGTCAGCATCCGATGCAAATATTCGTGCGGTTGACGATATTTTTTCCAGATTGACTTGCAACAATGATCGAGGAGAAGAGGTGCCTGCGCGTAACATTCGCCACAAGTGGCACATTGCTGTGCACTTCAGATTGTTGCAGCTGTCTGCCAACGATTAGTAAATCGCAAAATCGGTACAATATCCTGATTTAGTGAAAATGCAGCAAGGAGGCAGACGTCGACTTGTGTCACCAACACAGTTGGAAATATTCAAACAAAAGATTTTTCTACAGGACCACCAGGTGCGTGTTGATATTGTGGAAACTGGTGACGTTTGCACGAGTTTGCTCACTTTGAACTCATATGCCAAAGATGCTGGAAACGTGGACACGAGTAGGTTCGCTGTGGTGACTGTCAAACCTGATGGAATTGAATTAAATGGAGTGAACGAATAAAGGTCACACGCAAAGCCGAGTAGTATTGATGAGATGGTAAATAGCTGATATTCAGCTGACGTTTTATAAGCGGACCACTGGTATTTTACTGTCTTCGACGATTGTTATGCCGTAAACATGCAGCCTCTCAGAGCTCTTTATAAATGTATTTGATTCATGAAAACTGAGAGCTATACATTTTGTTCGTTTTTATACTCTGATATTGTTAGTGATCGGTTTCTTCTGTTCTGTTTTCATCTTGCTTAGGTTAATCTTATCTTGGTTATTGGAAAAGCGGACACATTGACCACAGAAGAGTGTGGGCAGTTCAAACAAACCATAAGCCGACAACTGCAAGAGAACGGCATTCAAGTGTACGATTTTCCTGAATCCGTTGTAACTTTATGCGGTGAGCCAAATGAGAAGACACTGACCGAAGTTCGGTCATGGCGACGAAGACAACCGTTTGCGGTCGTATGCAGCGATCGTCTGATTGAACAGGCAGATGGCCGCAAAGTAAGTGAAGGTTTACCTGCTCGATGAGTTGACAAAGTTTCTCAGTGTTTAAATTCGTCTCTTGACACGTTGTTTGCATATTCTCACCAGTATTCCCCTTTCGATATTTCAGGATCTTCACCTAATTGATCTATTGCTAAGTCGACAACCAATGTATATCTTGCATTTTTAAACAACTTCAATTTAGCCCAATTTATCACTTTATGAATAAACGATGGGTAGTGGGGGATTTTTAATGCTGAATACTGTTCACACTCGCTCGCCGTAGCTTTTGCATTCAGGCGAACTATTCACGCAACCCACTCGTCACATCTCAGTTTTGCATTAGGTCCCCAACTAATCGCATGGTTTCTGGTTCACTCGCCGATTACTGCTACTGCAACCTAGATTTGTACAATCTGACAGCATCATCCAGCCCATTCGTGTTATACGTCAAGAATCACAATCTGGCGCTTTAGAGTCATTGGTAATCGTTCAAGAGTTTGTATTGGTTCATAACTGGTCGTCTTTTGTTAAATGACAGGCAGCAAACACCTGCTGTTGACCGGTTGAAACATGTGACCTGTCCCATCTTCCGAATAATGTGCAGCATATCATATCACCTCTTAGGGTTAACGGTGGTCTGTCTTGTTCAGCCTGTTTGGTAGTCCCAGTGATCAAGACTTCCCGTGAAGATTGAATTTGTCTACCCCACTTGGTTTCCGTCAGCGAAGCTATTCATCTTATTATGGTAGCTTTGACTGCCCATTCATTGCATTCAACGTGGGACACAGTGTTTCTCATTCTAGCACTCTATCAACTGTACCGTTTGTATCAAGTCCCAGCGACTTTCTTGTTTTTTTTCTGTAAATGTCTCCTGTGCACAACATACCGTAATGGCCTGACAGTTGTAGGACTGAGGCATTTATTATACCCGCCTTGAAATATACAAATGAGCAGATGAACAGATGCCCGATAACGATAGTAGGTTTTCCGGAAACAAACGCTTAAGTGTCCTTTGAATACATTAAAATAGTCTGTTTCTTCCACAAGCCGAAAGAATGTTATGATAGAACCGGGATTAGTAAATGTTGTCGTTTTATATCGACCTTTGGTATCAACTGTAACTAATAACAGTAAATATCTTCAAGGAGGATGGGTGGTAAAACAACATTCTGAACGCAAGGCGGACACGATTGTTATGTTGTCATGCTCACGAATGTACATATAATACTGCTGGTTTACGATAAAAACTCTTAACCGCCCCAACGAAACATAAAAAGTATAAATTCCTGGGTGACTTGATGTAAACCAGGATATCGAATTGATAACCAGTGTTTTGCAGCTGACTAAACTGGTAGTTTACGTTTATTCATGGTAAACTTATTAAGCTACACACCCACATTCTCAATCCATCGGGGTAAAATAGGATTAAGCGGAAGCAGTGTTGTGGGTGCATTACGTTAGCGATTGTGACACGCAACCGTTTGAACTGACTTTTCTAACCAGCGATTTCAGTGGTAATGAGGTCCTCAGCCGTACAGCTGGCACCTGCATACTGTACTCAACAAAACTATAAGTACGCTGTTAACCGATCACCTGATGTCTTTACTCAACTGCCACTGGTGCTCGGTTAGTAATTTCTGGTGTGGCGGGCTTGCCGAGCAAGTGATCCACCCAACACAGGCTGTGCGGTTTACTTATTTGACTGGTCGTTCCATGTGTGAATGGTTTTGCATATGCGCGCCGGCTTTGTTCATCCGATTGTCTCACGTGGTGTGGATTGGTTGTTGGAGATAGTGATGTTCAAACGCTGCAAGTCTGCTTGCATGTTCGTTGATAACGGGGTACGAATCTCAACGACAGAGCAAAATAGACCTTACACATGCATTATATATCCCTTTTTAGCGACAGACAGTCGTCTTTTGGACGTTACCGCTGACGCGGTTTGGCAGAAGTAACACACGTCTTTGTCTTTCTCGTCTATATCTCAACATTATCGCAATCTGATGAAGTGGTATTACCCAGGAGTGTTAAACAGTCTACCACCTCAAGCGAATGGCGTGCACTAAAAAATCTAGAAGTGGAAATATCGTAGTGTTTAACTGGTACTTTGAGTTTTGAAGATACGAAGTGCATTCTATACAGATAAACTCGGTCATTCACTTTATTGAATATAGTCTAACTGTCTTCAGTAGATGGGCTAGGCGGAAAATATTGTCCGCCGATTCCATATCGGTCATCCCAGTGTTGGGAAGAAACTCCATACCTTGGGGTCATCAAACGCGCTCCGGAAAATGCGGTTCATAACGATCGAACAGGAAAGAGAATATCGAGCACTTCTGTCGAACACTACCGGTAGGGATGTAAATTCGACACAATTGTCTATAAATCCCCACCCTGTTTGCAAGTTGAAAATACAATGATTTTATCAAATTTAGCTATTCCTCTGGAACTCTTTTGAAAAGGAACCAGCTTCAAGCTTACTAGAAGCAACCGGATTGAGGGCGACCTTCAAGTTTGGAATAACTTAACGAATACTTCAAGATCCGCCACACTGTTGTATATTTGTGTTGCATGCATTCAGTGTTTGCCTGTCTATCCTGCTCACTTTATCAACCTTTATACATTTGTCTCCTCGATTGGTACCGATTTAGTCGAGGCAACGTTTAGCTTTCTATCCTGAGACTATTGAATCATGTATATACCTCCAGTTCTCCCGTTTTCATTCTCTAGCATTCTGTCACTAATGCCTCATGTTCATTCAATATCAATCTGAGCATTTACGTTCAATCACCTGATAATCGGCTAGTAAACAGTGTTCATTAACCCATTCCTATTTGCACGTGACGTATCCATACGTATACATGCGTGCTCATGTTCTAAAGCGGGTTGTGCTTGTTTCTTTTTGTGCTTCTTACAGACCGTGCGCAATTGTATAGGCTGGTTTGATACTATCTTGTCCTGTTGTGGTCAGCACATCCGAATGGACTTCTTCTCTTCCAAGTGTTCCGCGCACTTTACAAGTGACCGGAATGTTTTCTTTCTGTCTACTATATCTCTAATTTCTTTCGGCTAATCAGTTTGCGACGGAGCGTCAAGCACATGTTCTGTTGGTTGGTATGTTTGCATGTCCATCGGACTGATATATGAATGGCCTGAAACGATAAACATTTCCCCGATTATGCTGGTTTCACGGGTCTTGTGGGTCAGTTGCCTGGTCTTTTGTACAAATTTACTCGTCGTGGGAATGTGTGTAATGGATCGATATTCGATTAAAATAGCAGACAACTTTTAGTAGTTTAACCGTTGTCGCTCATGTTTGCCTTCCGAACTACGGGTCCTGTGATTCACGCATTCAGTGAGTGGACGCGTTAGAGGTATTGATAATCGACCGCATTCGGTACACGAAACTTTACCATCATGTTACGTTTGAAGTGAGACAGGCTAGTGAAACGATGTGGTGAAATTCGCGAAGAAACTATCCTGAAGATGTTGCCTGACTCTCACCTGTAACTTATTTGCTTGCTCATGAAGTATAGGCACTATAGTGATATATATGTTTAACTTTGGACTTGATGTTTTTATTGACTACTTCTCATCGCTCCGGTCTTTTTTCTAAGTTGCGACTTGTTCACGGTTGTATCAGTACTAACCCCTTGTATTTTACTGTCGACCATGATGGTAGGCCGATAGCGTTTGGAAGCTTCGTAAACATCGTAGACAATACTTCGGATGTGCCAAATAAAGTTGTGCGCATGGTTAGAGATTTCATAGCACGACACTGAAAAAGCTAACGTTTTAGAACATTGTAAAATTTGATACTATTTCTAGTCCCTTAAACCCCAACATTCATTTTGATTGAATTTATTGTTTACTGATGAGTAGTAGGGGATTTTGATTTTCATATAGATTGAACATCACCCACAATTGATCGCAGCTGTCGCATTCCCATAGACTTTCCAGTCGGCCCCTTTCGAACACCAGAAGCACTAGACTCGAGTCTCGTTCTCATTAGAGCTCGCCAGTAGTGCATATCCTCGCCACTGCCGAGACTAGTCCCTGTTTTTGAAAGGGACCGACTGGAAAGTCTTTGGGAATACGACAGTTGAGATCAATTGTGGGTGATGTTCAGTCTACATGACTTCATTGTTACTAACGTGCCGCACTCAACTGCTGTACTGTTCTGCTAGCTGTTGCCTGTCTTTAACTTACCGTCATGGATGTTCTGTCAGATGTTATTTCTTATTTATTGTTAACATGAGTGTCTTGTACAATGTAGTATGTCCAATAGGCGTCTCAACATTGTCCGATGCTACCAAGCCAATCAACATCATTATGAGCAACCATACATTACTGTTTGATACTTGTGCCTAATTTCATTGCAATCATATTAACATCTCTCTTTTATCGGTAAATGACTGAGGAAAGAATGGGGCTTCATTCAGGAGAATCCCGCCGTGCGGGCTCAAGTGCCTACATTACTGCACTCAAACAACCGAGTTGCACGTACGAATTAGATGGTATCCACATTTCAAATTTGTTATAGCTGAATCCTACTGAACACGAACGCGAATAGAAACTCCTTCCGATTGGTCCCAAAACTGCGAACGACCAGCACCAATGTGAACACGGACAAAGCAGACTCCGGATAGGCGATGTATTCAGCCAGCAGACACTACGAATTTACATGGAAAACTAATCGGTATTTATAAAAAGTCATTGACCTTGTGGCGGTGTGAGCACGCGAAGAAATATTTGAATCCTACACCGATGCGTATTTCAGTAACGGCTTGAGATATCTAATTTCTGACAGCAGAATCGTGTTCTTCGGGTCAGGTTTACCCTGACCCTAACAAAATTAATTCACGTGGTCATCTTCGCTCACACTGATGAAAATTAACCTTCATTATCATTGCATGGCTCAAGAAACAATATTACAAAAAATTAATCGGTGATTCAATTGAGTAGGACTGCCGGATTTGCTATCTACAGAAAGTGAGGGGAAATTAAATTGTTAAGTCTTCATTGGCCGAGGTTCGTCTTCTGGATAATATTATGATATTTATTGATATATTCACGCTATCCGTAGGACTATATGTTCGTTTTAAGCACTGTGTTCAACAGTAGCTTGTAGCTAACAACCATTAGAGTTGGTTTTGATGAAACGTAAAGTTTTACACTTTGAACGTCATTTTCTACACAGTAGTTCATTGATGTTTGAGCTCCAGCGGCCCAGCTAGTTACGGTATGGCTAGGATTTTTATGTTTCGAATCCACGTCATACATTGCCTACGAGACTACTGTTTCAAGATGGGATGAGGAGTACACGGTGTTGCAACCGGTGGGCTAGCATCCACAAAACGTGCTCGTACTGCAATATGTCTATCTGCACGTTGGATTTATATGTTCCGGTAAACACGCCGGCGAACCGTATCGTCAGTTGTGCGTTCCTCCTAACGCACACGTACCATGCTACGGGGACACCGATGTGGCAACTATGCAGTCGGATATCATTCGTACGGATGAGCAGTCATGCAGAAAGATTACGCTTCCTGAATCGTCGTGTACGTTTATAAACGGACAAAGTTTACTGTCAGTTCGGGAGTAAAAGTGGTGGAGGTGGACCAATCTCGATTGTTTGATTACTGTTCTCATCGCGTAAATCATTCGATCCGGCCCAGTATTCTGCCATTCAAACGTTTTGAGTGTCATTGACGTTTCCATGGCCTTTGAACATGTGCACAAGCCCCTATCCTTCAGAGTTGCCTCCCACTCACACATTTCACGTCGGATTTATGTTTACCTCCTCTGTCCCGTATAACTGCATGCCCATATCCTTTCTCCTGAGACATTAGTCTATTTTTCTACTATCCGTTCAGTTTTCTTCCCAAATCAGTGGTAACGTTGTATAACATCCAGCCCTGTTTGTGAGTAGTATAGTGCGTAGATTCGAGACCTAAAAGATAGGTCTTAACGCCAGGAAGACGAGGGACCAGAAGTGACTATTTAAATAGTGTGTACGCACTGTGGGGGACGTGTCACCAAGGCGAATGACAATGTACTGCCACCCAATGTGTGCTGATACACGTCAGTCATGCAAATGAGTGTACACGTTCATTGTCCCATGTTCTCACATAATCTTTATGGGAATTCATACAATAAGCAACTTTGCAGACCAAGGGTCTCTCTTGGTTACAGCAATAATAGCCACCGCTACTATTCCCACAGTTGCGGGCGTGCTCCATGGTTACTTCATTCTCTTCTGTCTGCGTTTGACAAACCTATCTGTATCCAGTCTGTATTTGATTCCGTCTACTACATGATAGTGAACACTGGTCGAAAACCTAACCGTTTTTTCTTCAAGTCACTTATTAAGCTTCGTGAATAAATTTCGCTTTTTGATGATTCAAGCCAACCTTGCTTCGATCTGGTAGTTTCTCGACGGTTGTTTCTCAGGAAGTTTTTTGCACTTGACCACTGACGCTTGTTCCTCTGTCGCTTGTTTTCGATACTCGTTTTGTTGAACATTTTGCTCATCCTGGAACTTTTTCTGGGTCTCCCGTCGTGTATCTGCACCTTATTTGGTCGTTTTATCTGGTAGCCCTTTTTTAGTTAGAAAAAATGTAGTAATTTCTGCGCCTCGGAACCTTGCTCACATCACGTCCACTCATGTATTGTAATAGTATTGATATGTAGTGTGTAGTTGGTTGATATAAAATGTACACTACTCACGATTGATCACAGCCATCGCATTCCCATAAACTTACCAGTCAGCCCGTTTCGAAAAGAAATCATACTCGAGTTTCTTTCAGTAATTTATATCCTTGCGACGGCCGGAATTGGAATTGTGGTGATACTTTCATGTGGAAACTCTGTTGACTACTGCGCTATTTGCCTCACGTTAAGCACCATTGAATTATCACACGCAAACGTTCGGTCACATTGGCTTATGGATGATTCCTAGATTGCTCGATCGTTTGGAAAGAAATATGGTTAACTGCCCTGCTCACTCCTACTGATGACTCCATGTTTAGGGCGTCTTTTCAAGTTAAAACCACAGAGTCTCATAAACTTGTTGAGCAATATTTTGATTCCTGTTATTTTAACTTGAGTAGTAGTCCTAGTTGTGGAGTCATTCATTAGCGTTAACAGGACAGTCACTGTATCTCTTCTCGAGGTGATCGGCAATCCAACCATTACTCGCTAGCGAATGTGGCTGAGCGTTCACATATGTTGATTCAGTCGTGCCGAATGTGATGTCAATGACGCATTGGTCAACACGGTTGTCTCATGAAAGCGTGGCCGGAGTTCTAATCCCCGTCGTGGCAAGGGTATGCACTACTGATGAGTTCTAACAAGAGCGAAATTCGAGTCTAGTGCTTCTTTCCGAAGGGGCCGATTGGAAAGTCTATGATAATGCGATCGCTACGACCAAATGTGAATGATATTCAACTTGTATTTCAACATCGCTGCATTTATTGTCAGCTTTATTCTTCATCTCTTATTTCCTCTTCGCTTCTTGAAACAGAGGCAGGGATATTTCCCGTGCAACTGTGACCAGTTTAATTGTTTCTTAACAACGTAATGCGTGTGACAATTTTGCTGAGGGAACATTTCCATCCGACTCTTCCTTCTTTTTACGTGAATCATTTCATCTGCTTCCAATTTCATCCGACGTGCATTGTTATTTGCGCTTATAACATCGTGCAACAGTCCAGTTATTGTTTGTGGATGGTCAGGGATTTGGTTGGTGTAACCTGAACTCTCATCATCTTCTCATTGCAGCTTTCACATTGAGATAGATTTTTGAGTGGTGTTCACTTCACATCAACTACGTTCTCAACTGCTCACCAGCTGTCAACATGTGACACCATAAGTTCTACTAAATCCATGTTTTTCACCTGGCTGAAAAGTTCTGGTCTCTGAATCATCAATTGAAGTTGAAAGGACAGTTTCCGTATCTCTTCTGGAGATGATCACCATCTGGAACATTATTCAAAAGCGAATGTAGCAAAACATCCGGATGTGAAAATTCAGTTGTGCCTAATGTAAAGTCAATAGCACAGTGATCGACACGGTTTCCTCATGAGAACGTAACTGCAGTCCAAATCTCTGTTAACATAGGTTCTGAAGAGAACTAACAGAAACGAAACTCACGTCTAGCCTTTATTTGCCGTAGGGTTGTCAGGATGAATGGAGTTGCAATCAAAATGTGAATAATCTTCAAGCCATTATCCATGAAAGTAGCCAGACGGTATTGTGGTTCAGGCTGCCGTTCGTTACAATGATGGTGTAGAATGCCTAAGAAAAATAGCAAAAAGGATAAAACAGAACTAACCAGAACTCTTGTGGACACAGGCACACTATTGGTTTGTGGCACGTTGCTGTCCTCGCTTTTTTTGACCATTACATGGTTTTACCCTGCGGTTGATGGTCTTAGTATATAGTGTTCAGTGTGATAAACGTTCAGCTGGCGTGCAAAGTACATGACCTAGTCTTCGTAGACTGTAACGTGATTGATTGACCAGTTGATCGTGTATGCCGAACGTTCCGAAATACACACTGACGAATGGTCGCGTTGCTCACGGGATCATCCAATTTGATGTGGGCCAACCGGCGAACACAAAAGTGAGGAAGCGCTGGAAGTTTGCCTAAATCTTAATTGCAAACAGACCACGTTTCTGAATCGTAGAACAAAACAGAACGCACATAAGCACTATATATCTATTG